>JAXIVJ010001768.1:27500-77500 GCA_036785665.1 Chirona hameri
ATGACCTATGGGAGAATGACGGGGTACCGCATAATGTTTTCCCCACATCACTAAGATAACTCATTCTACCACCATCGCCTTCCCTTTAACTCACCGAAGGTGCACAACGCAAACATTGATACCTCCAGATCACCGTTTGACCTCAGGTCACCTGGAAACGCCCTAATATCCATTTAACGAGCCGTCCAAATACGTATTCGTTGTTTACCGGCCGATTATGTTCAAACTTATACGAAATGTTGTCTATGAGGTATTCGAACCCTGAAATCATTTCTCGCTGAGGTAAATCGTTTGACCTCGGGAGGTCAAAGAGTGCCCGACAGGTCAAATATCGGGTACAGCATACCTTTTTCCCTAAAGTTCTTATCGAATTCGCTTCAACGGCTAAATATTCACACCAGCCTATAGACGGTTCACAACGTGTGATCTGACCACCCCTGGTCACCGGTTGACCTCAGGTCACAACATAAGTTACCTATGGGAGGGATTGGATTTATGGGAGGGAGGGAGGGAGGGAGGCCTATGGGAGAATGACGGTGTACCACATATTTTCCCCCAAAAAATGACTTAGAGAAACCATTCTACTACCATCGCCTTCCCTTTAACCCACCGAAGGTAAATTTGAACACAATCGTAAACAACGAATACGTATTTGGACGGATCGTTAAATCGACATTAGCGCCTTTCCAGGTGACCTGAGGCCAAACGGTGACCTGGAGGCAGGCACGTAGTCAAGAAGGCGGCGGGTGCAATGATCATTAGGTTAATGAAAGCATTAGGTTAATTATGTTATCAATGAGCATCAGGTTAATTTTAACATCTCTTAAAGTATCATATACCTATCATATACCTATATATGTTGATATTGGTATGACTATAATAAACATAGAACTATCATTTAATCGGGACATAAATGAGTCTAACCTCATCTTGGTGCTTATTCTTGGCTACATGCAGGTATGTTCCTACCTGCATAGTCTTCCTAAGTAATTTTGGGATAATATGTTGTATTGTTGGATTTAAAATGTTATTTTATGGCAAACTTTACTAACATTTTCCAGTTTTTCCTTTTCTGTGCTCTATTTATTCCTTATTTCGGTATGATTGTTATTATTTCGGTATGATTGTTATTATTTCGGTATGATTGTTATTGAAAAATCCTTTGGTGGTTTTGCGTCATACCGTTTGCAGTATGTATTTAATTATGTATGCATTTACTGGCAATGTTGGGATTGTCATATTCATAATTGGGATTGTATTTTGTAGGATACAGTTGTAGCTACAACCTTGAATGTATACAGGGTGTCCCAAAAGTTAGTACCGCATTTGTTTTCAATCTATTTCAAACAAAATATGTCCGATACAAGCAAAAGGGTATCATTCGGAAGCTTCATTAAACAATTTGTATTCTGTCATGCGCATCGACTAATATCATCCGACATACCACCACATCCACACATTTTCTACGTGTCCCCCATTTCGGGCGGCGCACAAGATGATCAGGCGCTTGGTCTCCTCGACGACTCTGGCGCATGTCTCCCGAGAGATGCTGTTGATGGCCGCGCGGATCGCATCATCCAGCTGTTTCAAGTCATTCGGCTTGTCCTCATAGAGTACAAGCCGAATGATGTGTCTCCCATATAAAATAGGGTTGTCAGGTTCGGCGAATGTAGAGGCCGACAGGTCATGGCACCCTTGGAGATCAGCTGGCCACCAAAGCGCGTCTGGAGCCACTCCATCGTTTTTTTTCTAGCGTTGTAAGCAGGTTCGCCGTCCTGCTCTAACCACTGCAGGTTGATGGTGTCGGCACATATTTGATACAGTGTGTTCCAGAACTGCTGGAGGACCTCATGTTACCGTTCCTGCTTCACTGTGGGTTAGACAGTAGACACCGAGTGAAGACGGTCGGGTCTTTGTGTACGCCTTCCTTGATTTCCGCGATCTTCTGAGCAGTAATGGAGTGCTGCGTTCGTTTGTTTTGAAACTGAACCACTTGCAGTACAATTTTGGAGTTATCCGTGATATAGTTTTGGGAGTTGGTGTTTTTCTCGGGTCGAAAAGGCGGGGTAATTCCGCTGGGTTTGTACGATAGACTCATGATAAAAATATCATGATAAAAGTAACTACTTTGGTTTTCTGCGTTCTGCTTAGCATGGACAACTCGGATTATGATAAAACATATATGAACAACAATTTTATAGATTTGTCTTGCAAGTGAAATAAGTTAGAAGTATTTCATGTCTGTATCTAACCAGATACTTCTGTTTTAAATGCGGTAATAACTTTTGGAACACCCTGTACATGGGCTTCGCCACCGGGGGACGGGGGACATGTCCCTCCCCCCCCCCCCCCCCCCCCCCACACACACACACACACACTTCAAAGTTTGGGGGGACAGAGTGTCTTTTGTGTCCCCCTCCTCCCTCAACTTTGAGCACATGACACTGCCCTCAAATTTCAAGCACCTCAAACTTCAATACACACCTCAAGCACCTTCAACAGTAAGCATACAGTTATCCAGAACGCTGTTCGGATACACGCTAGTAGCGCTAGTAGCGCTTTCGTTCTCCATGGCAACCAGGCGTCAGCCAATGAAAGCCAGAAAGGAAATACGTTCTGGCTTTTCATTGGATGACGCCTGGTTGCCATAGAGAACGAAAGCGCTACTAGGTGCTACTAGTGCTACTAGCGTGCGTCCGAGCAGCGCTCAGGATCCAAACTGGTGTTGTTGGTTCCAAAGTTGAAATGGCAGACCCCTCAGTTTACTTACTCCGGCTCCTAAAAGTTGGTATGGCCCATGCCATACCTGCCATACTGCATTCTCCTTCCTTGTAACATGCCTTTTCATCCGTTTTGTTTGGCCTTTTCAACGCTTGGGGAGGGGGCTCTTTCAACGCTCGGGAAGGGGCCCTTTCGAGGAGCCGCCGTCCCCCCCCCCCCCCCCCCCCCCCTCATGGACGAAATCCTGGGTACATACCTGTGTGGACTGTGGTTGAACAGGGCCATGGCCACTGCAACTTAGCAGTAATGCGCATGTATAAGTCGCCCAGCTTTTTAGAAGCGGAAAGTACGCTAACTTAATCAACAATTCACCTCTCTAGGCAGTGGCGTCAACATAAAATGTTGAGTGTGTGTGTGGGGGGGCATGGGTTTTGGGGGCCAGCCCCATTGGGCTAAAATAATGTTAAAATCCTGCAAATCTGGGGGGGACTCCAGCCGGAGCGACCCTGGTCGGCAGCCCCCCAGATGGCGACGCCCCTGTCTCTAGATACCACTGACACAGCAAGTAGCGGGAGTATTTCGAGGCAAGTTGGTAGTGGCGCACAGAGGGGAGGGGGTCAAAAGTGTCAGCTAACGCCCCCTCCCCCCCCCCCCCCCCACCCCCGAAATTTATGAAGGGCACGCATCAAAAGGACCCGTATTCTGGCCCATACCTGGCAGGGGCCCGGTCTTGGTCAGGCCCGATCGAGGCAGGGGCCCACTGCTGGCAAAGGCGTGATATGGTGTCCGGTCAGGACGAGGGCCGGTCACAATAGGGCCTGATCCTTGCAAATTATATGATACGGACCCCTTCCTGATAGGGGCCTGTTCCTGGTAGGGGCCCGATCGAGGCAGGAGCCCGGTATTGACAGAGGCGTGATATGGGGCCCGGTCAGGACGAGGGCCCAGTCACAACAGGGCCCGGTCTTTGCATATTCTTGATACGGGCCCGTTTCTGATAGGGGCCCGTTCTTGGTCAGGCCCTATCAAGACAAGGGCCCGGTGCTGGCAAAGGCGTGATACGGGGCCCGGTCAGGACGAGGGCCCGGTCACAACAAGGCCCGCTCCTTGCAAATCTTTGATACGGGCCCGTTTCTGGTAGGGGCCCGATCAAAGCAGGGCCCCGGTGCTGGCAGAGGCGTGATATGGGGCCCGGTCAAAACGAAGGCCCTGTCGCAACAGGTCCCGATCCTTGCAAATTCTTGAAACGGGCCCGTTCTAGTGACACAGGCCCGTTCCGAGTAGGGGCCTGGTCTTGGTCAGGCCCGATTGGTGATGTCATTTTCCCCAAAAAAATCTGACCGATTCCAAACCGATGCCGAATGGGAGGCATTTGGGTTGAACGAATACCGACCGATTTGGGTTGAAGCCAAAAATGTCCAAAATTTGACCGATTTTTTTTATTGTATACTTATATATGTAGTTAACGCACTGGCAAAAAAAAAAATGTTTAACATCATAAAACACACATGTACAGTTTCCAAAAAGACAGTATAATTGTGAAAAAGGAACCAAATACATTTACAAAGCAAGGTAGTGGATGCTGCAAGAATGACCGAAAACACATCGAAAACAGAATGGAAAAATGTGGCCTCAATCATTTCATATTAATTTGCAGCATAATACATATTACATAAATACATACATAGGAAGAAATCAATTTTATCTGGCCAAAGTTGAAGGGGCATACTGGTTACTGGTTTGTGCTTGCTACTTAAGATGGTACACAATACTTATGTTAAGGACCTCACTTCCCCTTGTGAGCAATATCTTCATTCTTGATATAATAATGATGTGTTCTATTTAGTATTTACATTAATTGATTGAATTTGGAGCAAATTTGTTGGATATAATGTGTAAAAGTGTGACACAAAAGGTGAATTGTTTAAGATTAGGCTGACCGAAAAGTGTCCAAAAAAATAATAAGTCTGACCAACCGAAAACCAAATCGGTCACAACATGATTTCGGTTACCAAAATTTCGGTAACCGATTGACACCCCTAGGCCCGATCGAGGCAGGGGCCCGGTGCTGGCCAATGCGTGATATGGGGCCCGGCCAGGACGAGGGCCCGGTATTTGCAAATTCTTGATAGCACGGGCCCGTTCCTGATAGGGGCCCGGTCTTGGTCAGCCCCTATCGAGGCAGGGGCCCGGTGCTGGCAAAGGCGTGTATCAGGGGCCCGGTCAGGCGTAGAGCCCGGTTCCCACCATATCCCATATACTCGGCCCGATATCTTTTTTTTATATATAAATTTAGTCCGAATGTTTTTTAATGGATGGCATGTTGAGCGCGCTCATGCTGCCCGCTCATGAATCCACGTCCCCCCAATTTCAAACCTGTGGCGGAGCCCTTGACCCTGTATACAGTTCCGCCCATGACAATGCTACACAGCATATGACTATTTTAAGTTTATGAAGATTTGCACTTTGCATACACTTTTGCATGATTGGTGGGATAGAATAATTTGGATGCTCATTTTTGCAAACGGCTGGAAATGTTTAATCCATGCCTTTCAATAGCGTAACGCCGTTACACCATAATGTGCGTGACTAAACAAACGGATCCCGGGATACGATTTCATGGAATTCGATATTTGATTGACTGAGTGCTCACATCAGCTTTAAACATTTGTGGAAGGAGACAACGTGGTCTGAGAACTTAAACAATGTCTCGTTACAACATCTGCCGGGATACCAGATTCGGCATCCAAATGTTCGACAGATTTGTGATGCCGCGACGTATTATGTAGCGCATTTTCAATTTGCTGGCGGCGTCTTTCCGATGTTTGTTTACATTTTCGCTGCGTCGTCGGTTCGTCTCAGTTCACCGCGCGCAGCCAGTGTCGCCAGCTGGTTGCCATGGACACGGGGGAGTCCCGGTCCGGCGTGCCGCCGTGTGCAGTGACATAATGGGGGGCTGCGGCGCTCAGTTGGAGGCAGTCAGCGCAGTCAGCGCAGTGTTCTGCATGATCGGCGTCCACCCACCCGGAACTACGCCAAATAGCCGCAAGACGAAGAGGATAGTTAACCCAACACGGTGCAGTGTGGAAATCCGTACTTGGTGTGCCAATCTTCGAAGTCTTGGTTGAGAATGATAAATCGAAATCCTTGTTAAACTGCAGCAATTGTATTCTCACAGTTCACAGCTCACACACACACAACACAACTGTATGCTCACATACATGCTATTGAATACGTAGAATATACAAAGTTAAATGTATACCTCAATACCTTAAATCAACAATACATTATTTCAGCGCCCTGTCACTAATCATCAAAGTCGGACGGAAATTTCCGGTTTGAAGCACCAGCATTGGCCCTGTGGAGGGACGACTCCACAGCATAGAAATACACAGACTTCGGTGATCACCTACTCGTCACGCTCATGGAATTATTGTTCTTACGCTGTACCTTCTAAAAAAAAACGTAATTTTACAGCTTGCATGTTCGATGTAAGGTGCGGTAACCTCAAATGAACAAATGACACGAGAAGCAGCATATTTCCGTATCATATAACCGTATCGACAGTACAAACGGACATAGGATATGAAGAGAGAACTAAGACAAGATATTGGAATAACTCGAGCAAACACAACATCTAAAAAGCAATGGTTAACAAACCACATAAATATTGCTTAAATATATCAAACGCTACAAGCCTGGTTCTACGAACCATTGGACCAAACGATTCACGCTTGCTTTCATACTCAGCTGACTCCAATGCATGCCACCATTGACGTCACCATCCAGCCACCACTGACGTCATCACCCAGTCACCACAGACGCCACCTCGCCCGTTGCGGGCTACTCGGCCACCCTGAACGGCCAGGCCGGCTCGGCACAGCTTGGCACTGTGTGTTCGACCTCAGTACAGACCGTACCGCGCTCGACCCGCCTCTGTCGACACGAAGTGGCCCTCGGTGCCGTACAGCCGGGGGCCGAGGTCACCTGTGGAACCGGCGACTGTCGGTGCAGCGTCGGAGCGCCATACCCCTCCGGCGGCGCGGCTGAGGTCCGGCTCAGAGCGGGTCAGTGCCGTGGGCCCGCGCCGCCGCGTCGAGTCGCCCGGGCCCCACGGGTCGACCCTGCGTCGGTCAGCTGTGGTGTAGGATGGCAGCGGCGGTGGCTGGGCAGCATATGTCGGGGGCTGGGCGAGGATCCTCCTCCTGATGGTGGCCAGGTGCTGGCGGTACTGTGACGGCGTCATCCGGCGAGGTGAACCTCCTCCCGCCGCGGGCCGCGCCGGAGCGGGAGCGTGGCTGCAGCACGGTGGCACGTGGATCTCCTGGTGCAGGATGTGGGTGACTGAGGGTGCCTCCCGCAGCCGGCCGGTGTAGTCGAGCCCGCCGGAGTCGTACTCGTAGTCGACCTTGTTGTAGCTGTGCGTGACGTCCGCCAGCCGGGCATCCAGGCCTGCGGACGGCACTACGGTAGTTTGGCGGTAAGCAGGCAGCGCCGTTGTCATCCTGTTGTGACGGGAGCTGGCCTGGAACGGTGGAAGGGTCTCCATTATGACCCGTGCGCGCGCCCGCCGCCGGGCCACCAGCGCATGCATCTGCTGCAGGCTCTTCTGGAGGCTATTCTCGACCTGCAGCAGCCGGTGGCGGCGCTCCGTGTCACCGTCCCAGTGACTCCAGCTCCGCTCCCGCTCCTGGCGCAAAGACGCAAGCTCGCGGCAAATCTGGCGCTCCAGGCTGTCTGCGCGAGAGCCGGAGGTGTTGGGGAGTGCCGTGCTCTGGTCGGGGTAGACGTGGTGGTGGGTATATTCCGAGGAGTAACGATGAGCGTCAGAAGGAGTGTGTGGCGGATAGTGAGAACGGGAGAACGAGTCGTAGTTGGAAGAAGTATGGACGTCGTAGACGTGCGGATCCGAACGCAGATTTGGGTTGTTGAAGGAGTTGCGAGCGTCGTACGTACGTGAGGCAGGGTAAGGGTTGTAGTTTGTACACGAGGAGTAAGGGTATCCGTAACTTTCGCTGGTGGGCTGCTGATGCTGGTAGTGACCTGACTGGGCACCTCGTGGTTGTTCCGGAGGTGGAGCCATCTCTTCTGTATAATAAGTCTGTGACGAGGCGTCGCGTAGTGTCTGTGTCGCGGCGTTCGCGTGACGCTTGGTGTATTTCTCCCCGGCCAGCGGGATGCCGACGTCTTGCCCGATCAGGTCCCAATTGGCGGTCTCCAGTTGTGTGGGCTGACCGTGTTGTGCTGGCAGGTATTGTCGCACCCTCCTCCGCACTTCATCCGGCATCGTCAGGCCAAAGTCCGTCGGAGGCTGCTGGTGGAACGATCCTCCTACCACCAGATCAGAATCTTCGTCTGACTCGGTCCCGCTGCTGCTCTCCTCGCTGTCGGACCGTGTCGTCAAGGACTGCGGAAGCTCCCCGTCCGGTGAGCCATGTATCACCTCCAGCTCTCCGGAACCGTGTAGGTCACTCCACGAGACGCACTTCTTCCCTCGGCCGCGCTCGTCCGCCTCGGTGTCGTCGCGAGGTTCAGGCGACCCCAGAGGCAACCGGCTCAGCGCGATGATGTTAGCAATGTCTACAGGTGGCCTGCCGCGCTGCAGGAGCCCGTCTGCGCTGCTGCAGCGCGCCAGCTCGTCTCGCCGACGCCTCCGCACGCACTCGGCTGACACGGTGCGCTCCAGACGCATTGCGGACGCGCGGTGCTCGTGCCGTGGCACGGCAGCGCTCAGGCCAACCTCCGACAGCTCGGACGCGCTGCCGGCTCCCGTTGCAGACTCGATGTACAGGTACATGATGTCAGAGGTGCTGAGCGGCTGCGGCGGAGAAGAAGGCTCGTCATCCGCATGCTGTAGCTCCACGTACTGTTGCCACATCTGTACCTTCCGATCTACGGTTCGCGACACTGGTGGCGTCGGCGTCGGTGATCGCGGCGATTTATTCTCTTCCTCGGTAGCCCTTTCATCGTCGTCGTCGTCGCCGAAGTTGTGACTGTAACGGGCTAGTTGACCTAACGTGACTGCCGCTTGCAGTGGTTCCTCGCGGAGGTCACCCTCTGTTTCGGTGATATCGGTGAGAGTGGGCGTGAGAGCGCGGAGTGGTCGGAACACGGGTCGTTGCGGCACGGCCTCGCGCGGTGAGAGCGCTCCGTCAAGCTCACCGAGTGAGGTGCGCGGCCGAATGTCCAGTTTGAGCAGCGGTTGGCGACGTGTGGGAGGCGACGGTGGATCCCAGTCGTCTGTCTCGGACTCGTCTGACACAGACAGACTCTGCGCACGGTTCAGGACGAGTGGTTTGACCTGAGACACGTCTGAGAATGATGTCAGAGGCGCTTCCTCCTTGCAAACGACGTCGCAGGAACCTGATGGTTGTTCGGTCGAGCTGCTCGTTCCAGACTTCTCTTGAATGACACGAGGCTCTTGAGTTTCAGCAACTGCTGAGCAAGGTACTTTCTCGGATAAATTGGATTCAACAATAGTTTTTCCTTGACCCTGTGGGTCTTGAACTCGAGCACAGTGAGCAGTCTCGTCTTGAACAGTTAATGCTTCCGATTGTGTTGTTTTCACACCTATTTCAGTGGTGGTTTGTGTCGAAATCATCGTTTCAGGTTGGCTTGCACCAAAAGTTGTTTCTTGCAGCTTCTCGAGGTCGGGATCAACCGACCGGCAAGCCGAACTTGGACCGATCACCGATATCCGAGGAGTATCAATACTCGAATCTTCTGAGTCATCTTCGCTGTCAGGATATGTGAGTGGGCTCTTAGAATCTCTAACCGTTATAGTCACCTCCGTAAAATCCACAGATGTGCACAACGAGCTGACGTCCTTTGTAATGGTATGTGGTGTCTTCATCGCGTCTTGCATTGTCTCGTCTTCGGTGTCGAAGCTGTAGAATATCTCTTCTGGATCGTCTTTGGATTTGGCCTGAACTGATTCGACAGTATCCAGTGAGGAAGCTTGTTCGTCTACCTCTTCCAACATGTGGCGCTGAAGCTCATCGGATGTTGCAGCATCTGCAGTCTGTGCAAGCAGATCTGGTGAGGAGCCTCCGTGTGCAACGTCTTCAGCACTGCTGGCTGGCGCCTCGCTTTCTTCTTGTCGATCTAATTGTACTTCACCTGGGAAACCCAAAGCTTCCTCAGTTGCATCTGCTGAGGGTTGGCTGGTTTGTTGAGTCTCCTCGCAGTCTGTTGTTGACATGCAGCCTTCAACAGTCTCTGTATCAGAAGGTATTTGAAGGTCTAGAAGATCATGAACAAGTGGCTCAGGTGTCTGTCCGTCACTATCATCTGGCAAAGCTTCCACACCCCCAGAGGGCAAATCCTGTACCATGCTCGTCTTCACTTTGGTTACTATGGTGTGTTGAGTCGCCATGCCCCTATCGAGCGGACTTTCCCCACCGAAGACTTCTATCCTCTCTACCGCAGAGGCAGATGCAACCTCGGTGTGTGAGCTTTCAAGTCTTCCAGCTTTGCTTAAATCTGTATTCGTGTCATCGTCAGAATCGTCGTGATTTGACCCACATTGGAAATCTTTCAACGTATCATCATTGGGGTCGGTTTCCTCTTCTGGTGTGCTTCGGATTTTTCCTGACATTTCAACAATACTCTGAATAAGAATGTTGCTTGAATCTGATTCTACACGGTCTGGGATGTCCACGCTACAGCTGATTTCACTTGTTTCATTCTCAGTGCTTTTAGTCGGAATGCCTTGGACTTCCTCGACGTTTAGATTGTAAGTTTGCACTTCAGGAGGATCCGGTCTGCTAGTCAGATCTGATGGTGGTGGTGTGCCCCGCACAGTATCTTCCATGGTGACTTCAATGCCTCCCTCGTCAGGGGAAGGTCCAGGACCCAGTTGAAGACTTGTGGCATCTCCATCATGTTCAGAACCTGTCGCACATGCACCTTCAGCATCGTCGGTCTCCTCAGACCCACACTGATAAGATGTCCGCCTGACAGCAACAGGCTCCGTTGCATCGTCTGGTATGGTGGCATGTAATGAATCAGCCCGCCCGGGTGTCACTTGGCGTGTCTCTTCTGATTCGAGACGAGCAGGGGTGTCATAAGCATGAACTTCGCATGCACTCTCTACTACTCGACTCAAGACATCT
Source organism: Chirona hameri (assembly GCA_036785665.1). Taxonomy (NCBI): domain Eukaryota; kingdom Metazoa; phylum Arthropoda; class Thecostraca; order Balanomorpha; family Balanidae; genus Chirona; species Chirona hameri. The sequence continues at coordinate 38,336 of JAXIVJ010001768.1, forward strand.
TCACTTTCCTCGGCTATCACTGAGACCACCTCAACTGCATGGATTTCTGGTTCTGTTTCAGTGTCTTTCACATCACTGCTTGGTTCACTGGTGTTGCTACGTTCAACCACATCGATGTCTGCCGGAGCTACCTCCACGAGTTCTTCGCCTTGCGCTTGTTCATTGAGAGGTGTACGATGCGATGATGGGTTTATGGCCCTCTCGTTTTTATCTGGACCTGTTTCATCTTCGTACATACTCTGTTCTGAGCCACACAAATATGATGGCCGCGTAACAGCCATAGGTTCTACCGTCACTTCTGAAGTGAGGCTGTCCGAAAACTCATCGATGTTTGGGGTAGGACTCCCTTTGTGTTTTGATTGAAGCTGAACTGGGTGATGCACTACGTGCACTTCGCTTGCGGAGCTTACTACCTGGCCTAGAACATCTTGACACAAATCTGTCGCTTCAGGATCCTTGCAGGGGTTTTGTTCGTCCCCTCCTAAAGTTGCCTTTTCCGCTTCATCATCAGTGTGACATGAGACATGTGTGTTTTCTCTGTGAGACCCCTCACCAGTTTCATCTTCTTCTCTTTGCTTCGAAAACTGTGTAACAATGACAGCCTCTTTTGGCGCTCTTTCACTTGAATCTTGTTTCTCTTTTAGTACTGCTTCGCTTTCACCTCTTTGATGTGCATCCAATTCAGTGCTACCTTCTAGTACGTTACTTGCCTTGCTCATTACTTGGCTAACGATAGCCTCTGCCAGGTTGAATGCATTTCGGTCTTCTGGATCTGTTTCTGAAACATTGTGGTCAGAGGTGGCTGATACTTGACAATCATCCTCGCTTCCCAGCATTTCTACCTTGATTTCGGGTGCCAGCATCTCGGAATCAGCAAAGCACAGAACGTTTACCAACGGCACCTTGATAGGACTATGCACTCCAGACACTGTAGTCTCAGATGCATGATGTTTCTCTTCCTCAACGGAGACAGGGTGCTTCTCTTCGATGTCATTAGAAATCTGTCCTTCCGGTTCATCTGCATCCTCCAAACTCTCGAGATCTAATGTGGTTGCGGTCTTGGTGTCATCAGCATAGCAAAGAATGGTTGCCTTACTTTCTTCAACACGGAGGTTTTGCTCGTCTACTATGATCCTTTCTGCTGCTTGTTGTATTTCAATGTCGTGGACGACAGGTTCAGTATCAGGCCTTATCGATTCATCCAGCTTGTCAATTTGTTCCGATGAAGATTCTATGGCTGCGGAATCGGCGAGGCATAACACGGTTAGATTTTCTTCTGCTACAGCTAAGCCTTGTGATTCGTGTTCAAACGACTCCACCGCCTGCTGCGTCTTTCCCAGTTCAACAAGGTTCGTTTCATCTGTTTCGCCATCCCCTTCAGCTTTGTCGATGACATCCAACTGCGCCAATTCCATCGTGGGGGCTTCACTGCAGGGGTTTTGTTCGTCCCCTCCTAAAGATGCCTTTTCCGCTTCCTCATCAGTGTGACATGAGACATGTGCACTTTCTCTGGGAGGCCCCTCACCAGTTTCATCTTCTTCTCTTTGCTTCGAAAACTGTGTAACAATATCATTCTTTTTTGGCGCTTTTTCACTTGAATCTTGTTTCTCTTCCAGTACTGCTTCGCTTTCACCTCTTTGATTGGCATCCAGTGCAGTTCTACCTTCGAGTACGTTACATGCCTTGCTCATTACTTGGCTAACGATAGCTTCTGCCAGTTTGAATGCATTTTGGTCTTCTGGATCTGTTTTTGAAGCATTGTCGTCAGAGGTGGCTGATACTTGACAATCATCCTCGCTTCCCAGCATTTCTACCTTGATTTCGGGTGTCAGCATCTTGGAATCAGCAAAGCACAGAACGTTTACCAACGGCACCTTGATAGCAGGACTATGCACTCCGGACACTGTAGTCTCCGATGCGTGATGTTTCTCTTCCTCAACGGAGACAGGGTGCTTCTCTTCGATGTCATTAGAAATATGTCCTTCAGGTTCATCTGCATCCTCCAAACTCTCGAGATCTAATGGGGTTGCTGTCTTTGTGTCATCAGCATAGCAAAGAACGGTTGCCTTACTTTCTTCAACACGCAGGTTTTGCTCGTCTTCCATGATACTTTCTGCTGCTTGTTGTATTTCAATGTCGTGGACGACAGGTTCAGTATCAGGCCTTATCCATTCATCCAGCTTGTCAATTTGTTCCGATGAAGAATCTATGGCTGCGGAATCGGCGAGGCATAACACGGTCAGATTGTCTTCTACTACAGCTGAGCCTTGTGATTCGTGTTCAAACGACTCTACCGCCTGCTGCGTCTTTCCCAGTTCAACAAGGTTCGTTTCATCTGTTTCGCCATCCCCTTCAGCCTTGTCGATGACATCCAACTGCTCCAATTTCATCGTGGGGGCTTCAGCTGCAGAATCGCCGTAACAGAGAACATCAATCAACATCTCTTCTTTTGCTGTACCCTGCAATTCTTCCTCGATAACCTCGGCTGCTTTTGCAGCCATTCCATGTGTCTCCCCGTTTGGCTGATGATTTATTTGGTGTTCAATAGGCTTATCATCACCTTCTAACTGTTCGAACTCCAGTAGGGATATCTCCATTGTCGTATCAGGATAACAAAGAATGTTCTCCGTAACAGTTAAGACTTCTGAGTACTGTTCGCTTGCCTCTATAGTTTCAACGGCCACGTGTGGGTCCTCGGGCCCGTCTGCGACCATTTCCCTATCACTACGATCGCTGTTCTCACCGTCTGTTTCCAGCTGTTCCTGTTTCATATTGGGCGCTTCCAAACGGTCATCCGGGTAACATAGCACAGTATTCACCAGTTCTTCGACAGCTAGGCCGTGCATCTCTCCCTCTGCGCTCTCGGTGGCTCTCCTTACCTCTACTGGGCCCGGGTCGGAAGCCGCCGCGTCAGTGTCGATCGGTGGCTCGGTCGGCGGAGCTCCCCGGGGATCGATGCCGGGTGACGTGACCCGACCCTCCTCAAACGCCGGCAACCGATTAGCAGAAGTTACTAGCTCGCTCGCCCCCTCGCTAGGGATAGGGGCAGAGGTCTCAGGTGGTTCCTGGTGGGGCCCTGAATGAATGGAAATAGGCAGACTGGTGTCCGATTCAATTGAGCTGTCAACAAATGTTTGTGGTAGTTCAGCAGACGGGTCGTGTTTTTTCGTACATGTGTTGTTTGGTCTCTCACTATCATTTTCCGAAGCGTTCTTTGTCGTCCCATTCTCGGCATCATTTCGCCACGGCAGTTTTGGAACTTCACTTAATTCCCCAGCCGTCACTTCCTCCCAGCATTCATCTGCTGACATCATTTCGAGAGGCGTCTCTACCACTGCTGCCGTCAGTGGTAAAGGCATTAGCTCTTCCTCAGTCACCTTGAAATCCTCACATTCTTCCACTGATACGGCATGCAATAGCTCAGGCAGAGTAGGTGCAGTTTCAAGCCAGGCTGCTCTCGGTCCAGGCACCTCTGGGCAACCCTCAGTTAATGCAGGCTCCTCTGCCTTCTCTGCATCCGCCATCTCCGTAGCATCGTCATCTCCAGATAGAACCGTCTTTCCTTCCTGTTCAGCTTCTCGTACGTCATCCTCCACTTCTGCCGCCTCTTCAACCAACTCCTCTTGCGCAGCACCGCCAGGCCTCTCGGGCGTCTCAGGTAGCCGGGGGCTACCGGACCGAGGCTCTGCCATCGTTCCGCTCTCGCCGCCTTCAGAGTCCACTTTGCTGAGCAAAGCGGACGAAGACATCACCTCCAGCCGGCCCGACACCTCCTCCAGCTCGCGATCGGCCTGCACGTTGCTCGACACGCTGGCCCCCGACCCGCCGGATGTGCCGCCCCGCCCTGACGCCGGCTCAGAGGCGTCCGCAGCTTCACGGACGCTAATCACCGGGTCGGAGGCCTCTCGCGGACTCTTATCACTACACAGTTGTATCAGGTTTAGCGATTCGTTTTGTGGTAGTTCTTCTTTCATCTTGTCTTTGACTCTAGCATCATCGACGTCTGTAGACTCTAAGATCTGCAGAGTGGCTTGGTCTTCGCATGGAACTGGGCCTTCACCTTCGACGTCAGCGGGCCGTTTCTCCGCTGAGTGAACAGCCGTAGCAAGTTCCACTGGATCGATGCCTTGGTTCAGGGTCTGTCTGGGAGAGTCAGCATTGGAAGGAAACCCAGCAGCTGATGGATTAACTTCATACGCGCCGCTGGCACCGGAGACGTCAGACCGCAAACTCTCGTCGTCCACATCTCTCGAGGTGTTCTTCGAGTGGCTGCTTGAGCTTGAACTGCTGAGCGAGCTGGAGGACTCGTCGAACGCCTCGACAATCACCTCCTCGATCGTCTCTAGGCTCGGCTCATCTTCTGTTGTTTTGAAGAAGAAGAACTGTTCCTCCACGGGCGTGCGAGGTGGCCGGGGGCTGCCAGTGGCGACCTGTGGCTGTGTCTCCACCACCGTCGCTGACGGCTGGCCGACGTCTGCGTCGGCGTCGATGAAGCGTGTCTCATCTCGACGCAGCAGCGCGCCCTGCTCCTCCACCTCGAAGATGAAAATCGCCGGCGGGTCGCAGGACCACCGCTCGATTTTGTCCGGCGACAGACTGTGGTCACGGGTCGGAGACTCCAGCCCGCGGCCAGGCCGTCCGGAGTCCAGATCAGGGTCGATAACCTCCTGCTGGGTTTTCCCGGTAGCTCCATCGCCACTAATACTCTCCGGCGACGTCCGTCGATCGACAGACGACTCGGCGTCGATACCTGGAGCGGCGGCCGCCGGTCGGGCCCGACTTTCATCAGCCGGCCGCACGACAGCCGCCGCTTTGCGATCCGGGCCCGGTCGATGGCTACCGGGGGGCGTTTGTGGGTCGCATGCCACCGCGACTGTGCTAACTGGTACTGTCGGCGCGGCCGGCTCCTGGGCCATCATCACCGGCTCCTGTGACGTCATCGTCACGTGGTCAGCAGTGACGACAGTGGCGACAGTGGCTGTGGGGGAGGCCAAGTGGACGCGTGACACAGTGCGCTCCCTCCGGCTCGATATATGCACCTCCTCGTCCTCCACGTTGGTGATTAGCCGAAATGGAGAGGGCGGCGCGCGTCCGTGCGTGTCGGAAAATGGCGCGGTCGGCGAGAGCTCCGCTGCCGTCGGTTGGTCGGAATGGAATCCGTCCGACTCCCGTCCCGACCTCGTCACGGAGCTGTGGAATGGCAAACTTTCCGCCGTGGCACCGACGCCGGGCGGCTCTGTAATATTTAGCGGCGCTGCGATGTACACCGGTGGTAGTGAATCTGTTCTCTGAACGGGTGACGAGTCGGCACCAGGCGCCCACTGTTCTGAGGAGGGTGGCTGGTTGGGCGCCCGCTGTTCTGAGGAGGGTGACTGGTCGGGCGCCCACTGTTCTAGGCTGGGCGGCTGGTCCGACTCCCACTGTTCTAGGCTGGGTGGCTGGTCTGGCGCCAGCTGTCCTAAACTGGACGGCTGGTCGGGCGCCCATTGCTCCAAGATGGGTGGTTGGTCAGGCGCCCTGTGTTCCAGGCTCGGTGGTTGGTCGGGCGCCCCGTGTTCCAGACTAGGTGGTTGGTCAGGCGCCCATTGTTCCAGGCTGGGTGGTTGGTCGGGCGCCCCGTGTTCCAGGCTAGGTGGTTGGTCGGGCGCCCCGTGTTCCAGGCTAGGTGGTTGGTCAGGCGCCCATTGTTCCAGGCTGGGTGGTTGGTCGGGCGCCCTGTGTTCCAGGCTGGGTGGTTGATCAGGCGCCTCGTGTTCCAGGTTAAGCGGCTGGTTGAGCGCCCGCTGCTCTAAGCTGGACGGATGGTCAGGCGCCCACGGTTCTAGACTGGGCGGCTGTTTCTCCAGACTGGGTGGTTGATCGGGCGCCCACGGTTTCAGACTGGGTGGTTGATCGGGCGCCCACGGTTCTAGACTGGGCGGCTGTTTCTCCAGACTGGGTGGTTGATCGGGCGCCCACGGTTTCAGACTGGGTGGTTGATCGGGCGCCCACGGTTCTAGACTGGGCAGCTGTTTCTCCAGACTGGGTGGTTGATCGGGCGCCCACGGTTTCAGACTGGGTGGTTGATCGGGCGCCCACGGTTCTAGACTGGGCGGCTGTTTCTCCAGACTGGGTGGCTGATCGGGCGCCCACGGTTCTAGACTGGGCGGCTGTTTCTCCAGACTGGGTGGTTGATCGGGCGCCCACGGTTTCAGACTGGGTGGTTGATCGGGCGCCCACAGTTCCAGACTGGGTGGTTGATCGGGCGCCCACAGTTCTAGGCTGGGCGGCTGATCGGACGGTTGTCGTTTTGGACCAGGAATGTGTCGCTGCTGAGTAGGCGGTGGCTCGTCAGGCGCCCAATGTTCCAAGCTGGGCGGCTCTGATCCGTCCGTGCCACACTCAGATGGTCTGGGCTTCTCACTCTCCTCTGGCTCCGCTAGTGGAGCGTCACGAACTCGTGTTTCTGCGTCCAGGGTGGAAGTCACCACCTGGCGACATTTTGGCGAGAGATGCAGCACCTCGGTCCGGTAGTCCCACACTTTATGCGTCCGCGAGCTCTGTTCTAGCGCCTGACCCTGTCGGCCCACTACTGACATATCCTGACTAGAAGAGACCTCTGACTGTCGGGTCTCCCCTCCCTCGACCACGGCCGGGACTCGGGTAACACTGGCCGACCGACTGGTAGACACACGTGTCTCCCCCGATCCACGCACAAACACGTTCACTTCCTCGACAATCTCGTACGTGAGGATACGAGGCCCCGAATGTCTCGCGTCCCGATGCGTCTCGGTCGTTTCTATCCGCTGTGTAAGTCTCTCGGTGGAAGCCTCACTTCTCACCACCTCACCTGCCCGTTCGGCACTGTCGCCGGCTGCGTCCGCGTCGGCCGGCTCTCCAGTCGGATGGACGCTGTTAATTTCATCGCCGTTGGAATCACTGAAGACGGGCGGAGCGTCACTGAGAGAGCCAAACAGATCGGCCTGGGCCGACAAGCCAGCGAGGTCGCCCGGGGTCGAGCCAGGGAGAGTCGGCAGAGGTGGAGGCTCGTCTTCGTCCAACGCCGCCGCCACGCGCTCCTCGCCTTCCCCCACTCCATCTCCCGGCTCCCTGCCAGTACCGGATCTTGAGCCCTCATCAGAGACCGCATCGGAGCCATTGGAGCTACTGGAGCCTTTTGAGCTGCGGGAGTTGCCGGAACCCGCCGAGCCGTCCGAGCTGGCTCCATCGCTGTCTTCCGGGATACTTACCACACACGGCCCGACCGTGCTGCGTTCCCTCACCTCCGGCGGCAGAGAGTAGAGTATCCTCTGATCAGGCTGCGGCGGGGTCCGGCCGTGTACCGTCACAGACAGTGCCGAGCGGAACAGACGGGACACGTGACTGCCTGCGGGCTGCTCTGCGAGGTCGGGCAGACTGCGGGAGCGCACCAGCAGGCTGACTGCCAGGCCGGGCCGGCGGCGCGCCTCCTCCAGAAGCAGATGGCTGCGCACGTCCAGCCGCGACACGTACCGCTCCCACATATCGGCGTCTATCCAGCCGGCAGCCGCCGGGGCCACCGCCGCCGCTTCGCGCGCGCGCCAACGCCGCCAGTTGGCATCACACGGCGGGAGCCGGTCACTGGTCAGCGGGTCACTGGTCAGCGGCCGCTCGAGCACTGACCGTCCGACGGCCACCACCACAGCCGCCGCCGACGACGACGCCGCCGACGCTGCCGCGCCGACGTCGCTGTGTTTACTGGCCATTGCCGTGGCAGCGGGCGGCCGCGCATGCGTCGAAGGTGACGTGCGTAAATCGATGGCCATGTCCGACTCACCGGCGGACTCGACGATCGTATAGAGTCCGCACGCGGCGGTCGGTGAGCCGTCTGAAAGGCCGCTTTCGTCATTGAACTCCCCTGAGTCGAGGCTTGACCGAAATGGATGAACGATGCCGGTCGGCACCGGTGTTAGCGGGCCTGAAGACTCGTACTCGTCGATGAAAACCTCGGGCGGTGGGGGGGATGGGAAGTGAATGACTGGGTAACCGAGAGAGGAAGGGTCGCGTTCCGAACATGTGCTCCAGCGGTCCGGCTCGCCGAGCGCCGACTGGAAACTGATCGAGTCGCTAACGTCGCCAACCATCGTAAGACTGAGCGCGTCGCCCTCCGTGCGGTCGGTGGCAGAGATCAAGCTCTGGTCCTCCTCCGAATCGGAAGCGCCGGAACAGGAGAATCTCTCCTCGGCGCGGCGGCGGATCTCCGCTCGTCCGGCCCGGCTCTGTCGCCTCCCGAGGCTGGAGGCGGCGCTGCCCCACTCGCTGTCCGACGACACGGTCGGACGTGACATTCTGAGCATGATAACCGTGTCTGGTGGTGACTTCCGGGGACCTGTCACTTTCGGTTGAAACATCCGGTGAGTTCCTGTCACTTCCGGTGGCGACTTCCGGTAACTTCCTGTCCCTTCTGATGGTTGCTTCCGGTACTCAACCGTCCGGACCAGAACTGGGGCAGCCATTACTGGCGCGCTGAGGGCCGGTCTGAACAGACTGTCAATGCGTCGCTTTCCGGCAGTGAAGTCCTCGACCGAGTCAGCGTCAATCATGTCCAGAGAGTCCTGAGACAGGCCAAGGTCAGTCGGCTCCAGGCTGTCATCAGAGAATGTCGGCGGAACACTCACGTCGAAACTCCCACCGAGGCCCTCGTCAACAGAGCAGGCGAGGGTGGCGACTCTGGGCGCGAGGGGGGACGGCTGGGAGAGGTTCCGCTGACTGCTGGGTGCCGACGGTGCGGCGGTTAGGTCGGAGACGCGCGGGTGGAGACGTGGCGACCGACTGACGTTCGGCGCAGAACTGGACTGCGCTCCGACTGCTGGTGACCTGCCGCCCTGGTCTCCGCTACCCCGCCGACAAGGTCTCCGCCCCAGCTCCCCCGGTTCGTCCACGTCCTCCGTGAGCCTGCTCCGCTTCTCGTACGGCCGAGACACCGTGGACGCCTCGCGACGCCTATTCTGCCGGCCGCAGCAGCACCAGTCTGGCTCGGCCGCGTCCCCGGGCGGAGCGTGCCCGTGCCCTCCGCCCCCGCCCCCGCCTCCGCCCCCGCCCCCGCCTCCGCCCCCGCCACCGCTGCCCGGGTATAGCCTTCGCACCACCTCCCTCACCACCTGTCGGCGCGAGCGGTGCTCCTCGGAGAGACGATGCATGTTGCCGGGCACACTTGCCGGCCGGTACAGACCACGCCGCTGCTCCCAGAGCAGGAAATTCGCCCAGCAGCGGCGCTCCCGCTCGCAGACGATGCCACGTAGCTCGTCCCAGAGCTCAGAGTCGGCGCTGACGAGGCTCAGTTGGGAGGAGGAGGCGGTGGTGGGGACGGAACGTCGCGCCGTCTCCTCGGCGCCGATGGGACTGGGTCGCTCGGCGGCGGGGGTTTCTGGAAGCTCGGTCGCCTGTCCGCGGGTAAGCGGCTGGCGTCGGCGATTGGTGGGAGGTGGAGGCGCCTCCAGACGAGGTGAAGGCAGGTCCGGTTCGCTGGCGCTCAGACGCTGGTAAGAGGAGTGGTGCAGACTGGACGCCAGGGTGCGGCCGGTCCGACTCCGTCTGAAACTGCGGAACACATCCCTGCTGACTGGTCATCACTGGGCCATCACTGGGTCATCACCGGGTCATCACTTGGGTCATCACCGGGTCATCACTTGGGTCATCACTTGGTCATCACTGGGAATGTGGCTTATCAGACACAAAAGAACATAGAGTGATTATCCGTCATCACCACCGTGTGGCTTGTTTGACACAGGAGACAACACAGCTAGCTAAGCAGCGCCGTTAACACGACAGAGCAGTTGGACAGACTGCTCAGACAGTCAGACGGTCAGACAGACGCTCAGACAGACTGCTCAGACAGTCAGACGTTCAGACAGACGCTCAGACAGACTGCTCAGACAGACTGCTCAGACAGTCAGACGCTCAGACAGACTGCTCAGACAGTCAGACGTTCAGACAGACGCTCAGACAGACTGCTCAGACAGACTGCTCAGACAGTCAGACGTTCAGACAGACGCTCAGACAGACTGCTCAGACAGACTGCTCAGACAGTCAGACGTTCAGACAGACTGCTCAGACAGTCAGACGGTCAGACAGACTGCTCAGACAGTCAGACGACAGACAGACTGCTCAGACAGTCAGACGACAGACAGACTGCTCAGACAGTCAGACGTCAGACAGACGCTTAGACAGACTGTTCAGAGAGTAAGACAGTCCACCGCCGCCAGCAAACTAACGCTTAGCGGGGATAGCCAGCATGAACCAAACCAAAAAGCAGTCCACAAAACTGACCACCAAGCTCAATAACAAAACCAAGCTGTGACTGCCATTCCAAACCAAATTGAGAGGCCTTTGTAAATCAAGCCATGAAGCACGATTAACCAAACGAAATCAAGGCATCCCGATTTAAAGGGAAATATTGACCTTTTTATGTATTTTTCTGCATTATCTTATGACATGTATGGTATCAAAATGACCGCGTATCAATTAAAAAATGTTATAACAACTTTTTATATTTCGATAACTAAGATTTTGACAATTTAAATATATGTACTTTATGTGGTGACAAATGGTATGATCATTTTCTATATCTGTCGTGACATATACGCTTTTATTTCATTTGAAAGCACTGTGACAACGTCCCTGAAACAAATCGCCGACACGAAGTAGGTCGCCGTTGGGTGCATACATAAACTTCCGATTTCATTGCCAGTGTTTCGATTGTTGGTTGATTGTTTTGAAAAAGTGATGATTTGTATTGATATGCTAAAGTATTTATTGTATTATAGGCAGGCAGAGACAAAACTATGCAAAACTCCCAATGTTGAAAACAAATTAACCATTATGACAATTGTTTTTACAAATTGAGGGTTGCAAGTCGCAACCACTAACTAGGCCGTCGTTGGGTGCATACGCTAACTGCTAATTTGGATACCTTTTATTCAATATTTGTTGATTGTTAAGGATAGTAGGGCACATAATCACAATAGATAGAATTCAAGACATATTTTCCATACCATTTCGCAAAAAAAAAAAAACCGGATTTTGGTGTTACCAAGTACTTGAGAATACCGGTCGTTAAAAGTGTAGAACGCTTATGAACTTTATCTTGAAATATCTTTCGATAGGAATATTTATATGCAAAATGTGATCAATTCACAATTCACAATATATATTCACAATATATTTTGGTCTCGTCTGTCGATTTCAAGTAATAACTCCATTTTTGCGGGAAAAGGTCAATATTTCCCTTTAAGCACCACTGCAATCCCGTCTTGTCTCTGCGTAATATATGTATTTAAGTTGTATTTAAGATTGACACTTGACAGAGCATATGAACAACTATCAGACAGTTTCCATGCAGTGCAGAATGTACTGCCGATATGTGCTGTGTGCAGTGCTGTGTGTAGTGCAGAATGTACTGCGTACGGTTCGACATATCACGATCGATATGTTCGATATCCCTACCAATGCGGGCTGCGTATGTACAATATACCCACGTATGCTATTCAATTGAACAACAATAATGAGTTTACCGGTATTCTCTTTCAGCATAACGAACTGTGATATGCCATTTAAACGTAAGAAATGCATTCCAGCCCAGCTTTCCTGCCCAGCTTTCTGCCCTGCTTTGCTGCATTACCAGTCAAGGAGTGACGTTGGCACAGTCTGTTGTCTCTCCCGATGGAATGTGCTTGCCTCATAGGTTTTGACACGAAAGGGATGTATTAAGTGACAAGTGAAAGTCCTTTATATACAAGATAGGTTCCTTGGAAGCTGCAGTAAAAACAAGTATGTAGCTTTGGTAATAAAATGTCACATTCTGTAAACGTCAGGTTAACATTGAAGCCTGTGTTTTTTTCTCGAACAATTATGTTTCACTCTGAGTTTCATGTTTACTGTTACATTTTACATTATGTTTACATTATGTTTCACTTTCATAGCGATTGCGATACGAATGAAACAACTTCTTTAAAAACTTCGAATGCATCCGGCTGTCAAACAATGCGCGACACTTACGTTTAGGATGTTAGTGATGTGTGATAGTGACTGCCAGCATAGCTCTTACGCATTGTTAAGCTTCTTCGTGTGGTGTCTTACCTTATGAGGAACGCCTACTATAGCATACCACACACGGTATCGTCAGCGTGTGGCGGCCACTCGAAACATATCCTCCGCTTGATCCAGCATTCCACCACGTCTTTAGCCCTGCAATGCTATTTTATCGATTTCACCGGAAAAACTCTAGCCAACCTTCCGAAAGGACGCTCTCGCTAAGTTTGACCTCAAGCGAGCACTTATCGATTTAACCAATACTACCTCACGTAATCAAGGTCTGTGGCGGCTTTGATCGATTTAACCAATTTTCGCAGCTTGACATTGCTTCGCTCTGCACCGTCATATTGTTAATGTCATATGCTGGCATTGGGCGGTCCGTAGTTTGGCGAATTAAACGTCAACTGAAGGGATCGTGATTGCTGTACAGTGCACCTCACCAAAGACGACACCACACAGCACCACACAGCACGACACAGCAAGACACAGCACCACACAGCACCACACAGCACCACACAGCACCACACAGCACCACACAGAACCACATGGCACCACACGGCACCACACGGCACCACACAGCACCACACAGCACCACACGGCACCACACAGCACCACACAGCACCTCACAGCACCACACAGCACCACACAGCACCACACAGCACCACACAGAACCACACAGCACCACACAGCACCACACGCACCAACAGCACCACACGCACTACACAGAACCACACAGAACCACACAGAACCACACAGAACCACACAGCACCACACAGCACCACACAGCACCACACAGCACCACACAGCACCACACGGCACCACACAGCACCTCACAGCACCACACAGCACCACACAGCACCACACGGCACCACACGCACCACACGGCACCACACAGCACCACACAGCACCACACGGCACCACACGCACCACACGGCACCACACAGCACCACACAGCACCACACAGAACCACACAGAACCACACAGCACCACACAGCACCACACAGCACCACACGGGACCACACGGCACCACACAGCACCACACAGAACCACACAGCACCACATGGCACCACACGGCACCACATGGCACCACACGGCACCACACGGCATCACACGGCACCACACAGCACCACACAGCACCACACAGCACCACACAGCACCACACGCACCACACAGCACCACACAGCACCACACGCACCTGCACTGCACAGCCGTGCCGACAGAGCAGCCGAGCCAGACAGACTGGCCGCGCCGTCGACAGACGAACGACCTGCCCGACCGACACAAGTGTGCCGTACAGGCCCGAAGCCGTTCACCCTATTACCAGGTGATTACATGGTTAACTGTCACCTGATAACCATCCCAAAGTTACCAGCTGATCGCCTGATTGTCCATCACCCGGCACCCTTCACACAGATATCAGCTGATTATCATAGCATCATCATTGTAATCACCATACCGCGTATCATCATACGAATATAAAAAGTATAAAATATAGGTAATAACTTACTGGTTATCAGTCGGCAAAAGCTATCACCAAACATCCCCAGCCTTCACCAACAGTCACCGAACACCACCACACATCACTGATTGCCAACTGGCATTACTTGCCGTCACCAGTACTCACCAGTTCTTGGAAGCCTCTCACCAACCACCACCAGCCGTCACCACCTCTTACCAGCCATCGCTACTTTTCACCAACCACCACCAGCCGTCACCACCTCTTACCAGCCATCGCTACTTCTCACCAACCACCACCAGCCGTCACCACCTCTTACCAGCCATCACTACTTCTCACCAACCACCACCAGCCGTCATCACCTCTTACCAGCCATCGCCACTTCTCACCAGTTAAAAACAATCGCCACCGCCAGTCACCAGCCATCTGTAGCATGTCACCTATGATCACAGATTGTCACCTATCATCACAGTTTGTCACCAGTTGTCACCAGTAATCACCAGCCATCACCACTGACCGGCCGCCGCACCAATTCTTCCCAACGAGAGGCGACAACGACAGGCGACACGTCACCAGTGTCATCCCGTGCACCGCAACTTCCACCGCCCGCCGCAGGTGACAAATTCAGCGGCCCAGCAGTGACTCTACAGTGGGAAGACACAGCGGTGCACAGTGGGCGAGCAGCGCACAGTGGACCATCTGTGGCCCGGCGACGGCCAGAACTGGCCGGCACACGCGCCGCCCCAATCGGCTGTCGCACTCACCTTCTATCAGCGCCGGCGATATCCGCGCCTGTTGGAGCACCCGCGTCGGCCATCTGTAACGGAACAATGCCCAGCGGTCATTTGTGGGGGCGGGAGGGGGCGAGGATGACACGACCCGTCAGCGGACGTCGAGGGGCTGCATACGACTGTGTCACTGGTGACAATGAGGCAGGTGTCGGAGCTGTTGTCATTGCCAGCAGTTGGGTAGAAGTAATGGCAATTGTTGATCTTCTTGTCTGGTGTCATTGTCGCGGTGTTGAAAGGAAACGGCACAAACGCTCCCGTATACTGACTGGTAGCTATTCCAGGCTAAATGCTGTGTGGAGTAGGTATACCTTTACCGGCTTGATGGTACAACCAGGACTGCCGGGGGTGGGGGGTGGGGGGGTGACTATTCAGCACTGAGTGTTATAGAGCTGCCGCCGGAGCCACGAATGTGACCGTCTGAATAATTCCTGGCCCGCTAGCACGCAATGTGTCGTGATGTCTGAAGCTCTCTAGCCCAGACTAGGCCAATTTAAGAACGTCCGTGAAGTTAGCGACTTATTCAGCGACCGATTCAGATTTGGCGCAAGCCGCGGTCCACAGTCAATTCGGGCACACTGATCACGAATATGACCTTCACTTTTCTGTTCAAGGTCATCTTCAAGGTCAAATTTAAGGTCAAAGGACGGGGTACCGCATAACATCCCGACTTTATGGCGGGATCCTTTCCAAAGTGGTCCCAGATGATAGACAGGGTCCATATATAACGTCCGTCACCGTGACCTGACCCGTGATCTTTGACCATGGTGGTCAAATTCGAGGTCAAAGGCGGGGTACCGTATAACGTACTCCCCTGTACCTGTATCTCTCCGCTGTCCAGCTATGTCTTACCTTGTTGAGAGTCAGCAGAGCCAGCAGTGCCTGTATCTCTCCGCTGTCCATCTCTGCCTTACCTTGTTGAGAGCCAGCAAACCCTTCAGTCGGTCCACCTCGGCCTGCAGTTCCATCACCATCCGGGCACCGGGCTCGTCATTCACGACGGGCGAGTTGACGATGGCCTTAGCCCGCTCCGCGTACCGCAGTGTGCTCAGAGTGTCACTGTAGCACGTGCTCGCCGGCGACACAGCTGAAAACAGAGTGTCACTGTAGCACGTGCTCGCCGGCGACACAGCTGAAAACAGAGTGTCACTGTAGCACGTGCTCGCCGGCGACACAGCTGAAAACAGAGTGTCGCTGTAGCACGTGCTCGCCGGCGACACAGCTGAAAATAGAGTGTCGCTGTAGCACGTGCTCGCCGGCGACACAGCTGAAAACAGAGTGTCACTGTAGCACGTGCTCGCCGGCGACACAGCTGAAAACAGAGTGTCGCTGTAGCACGTGCTCGCCGGCGACACAGCTGAAAACAGAGTGTCACTGTAGCACGTGCTCGCCGGTGACACAGCTGAAAACAGAGTGTCACTGTAGCACGTGCTCGCCGGCGACACAGCTGGAAATTGAATACGATAACTGTCATTGCCTGCTCAAGCTCACCAGCACCTTGTCAATTTGACCTCTTTTCGTCCAGTCCGAACGTTCAAATACTATCGAAGGTTTATTGGATGAATTGTATTCCATCATATGCCAGCTCGGCCTCTCTATGCCCTCTCCCCCCGTGCACAGCTGTGGACGGCCTCCAATTTGGGGTGAGTCATCGTAACACTATTACTGCCGGACAACAGGGCGTCTATGTACAGATACACCTGTAGACTGTAGAGGCGCACCTCGTTAGACGAATAGTGCCGTCAGCACACAGCTGATAGGAGGTGCGAGCGAAAATACGGCAGTGATCCCAGACGGTAGCATCAGTATGCAGTCGAACTATTTCTGTAGCGTAAGCATGACGTTGTGGGTTTATGGATCTTTGAATGAGAATTCGGGGTAGCAAAGTTTGGGTTTTTATGCACGATGTGCATACGAGGCCCGTACAGTGGTTCCCGCCCAATCATTTAAATTGGTCGGTGTTCAGTGCTGTTTCTATGTACACGGTGTTAGTTCCTCAAATATTCACATATTGCAAACTAAAATTTGTTTTGTTTTGCTTAAATTTCAAAGCAAGCATTCAAACTGGAATTCTTTGGAAGTTCACTGATTTTTGTATTTAAGTTTTGATATTAATTTGCGCTTTGTGATTCCAAAAACATTGTCGGAACTTGTACTTTGGTGTTTGGATTCAATTAACTAGTTACTCAATTGAACAATTAATAGTTACTCGTTGAATTCAATATATTCTGGCACATTTGTATTTATCAGTTCTCTTATTTTGTGATATAGTATGCGTCGACAGTTTGTGCGCTCCTACCCCCAGCCATTTCCACAAAATGCGACCTTTCAGTGGTCGGAACCTTGTCCTGTTACATTCAGACACCAAGTGGTCACTTCTGCAAACAGTTGGCGATTGTTTGGCGGCCACTCTTGTTTAGCCGCCGCTTTTATGCTTCAGCAGCCATGTAAAAAGCATGTCATCGACCACCACCAGCCCCGCCGGACGTCAGTGGTCGCCCCTCCCTTCCAGTCGCCCCTCCCACCATAACCCCTCCCCACCAGCCCCGCCGGACGTCAGTGGTCGCCCCTCCCTTCCAGTCGCCCCTCCCACCATAACCCCTCCCCACCAGCCCCGCCGGACGTCAGTGGTCGCCCCTCCCTTCCAGTCGCCCCTCCCACCATAACCCCTCCCCACCAGCCCCGCCGGACGTCAGTAGTCGCCCCTCCCTTCCAGTCGCCCCTCCCACCATAACCCCTCCCCACCAGCCCCGCCGGACGTCAGCAGTCGCCCCTCCCTTCCAGTCGCCCCTCCCACCATAACCCCTCCTCACCAGCCCCGCCGGACGTCAGTAGTCGCCCCTCCCTTCCAGTCGCCCCTCCCACCATAACCCCTCCCCACCAGCCCCGCTGGACGTCAGCAGTCGCCCCTCCCTTCCAGTCGCCCCTCCCACCATAACCCCTCCCCACCAGCCCCGCCGGACGTCAGTAGTCGCCCCTCCCTTCCAGTCGCCCCTCCCACCATAACCCCTCCCCACCAGCCCCGCCGGACGTCAGTAGTCGCCCCTCCCTTCCAGTCGCCCCTCCCACCATAACCCCTCCCCACCAGCCCCGCCGGACGTCAGTAGTCTCCCCTCCCTTCCAGTCGCCCCTCCCACCATAACCCCTCCCCACCAGCCCCGCCGGACGTCAGTAGTCGCCCCTCCCTTCCAGTCGCCCCTCCCACCATAACCCCTCCCCACCAGCCCCGCCGGACGTCAGCAGTCGCCCCTCCCTTCCAGTCGCCCCTCCCACCATAACCCTTCCCCACCAGCCCCGCCAGACGTCAGTAGTCGCCCCTCCCTTCCAGTCGCCCCTCCCACCATAACCCCTCCCCACCAGCCCCGCCGGACGTCAGTAGTCGCCCCTCCCTTCCAGTCGCCCCTCCCACCATAACCCCTCCCCACCAGCCCCGCCGGACGTCAGTAGTCGCCCCTCCCTTCCAGTCGCCCCTCCCACCATAACCCCTCCCCACCAGCCCCGCCGGACGTCAGTAGTCGCCCCTCCCTTCCAGTCGCCCCTCCCACCATAACCCCTCCCCACCAGCCCCGCCGGACGTCAGTAGTCGCCCCTCCCTTCCAGTCGCCCCTCCCACCATAACCCCTCCCCACCAGCCCCGCCGGACGTCAGTGGTCGCCCCTCCCTTCCAGTCGCCCCTCCCACCATAACCCCTCCCCACCAGCCCCGCCGGACGTCAGTGGTCGCCCCTCCCTTCCAGTCGCCCCTCCCACCATAACCCCTCCCCACCAGCCCCGCCGGACGTCAGCAGTCGCCCCTCCCTTCCAGTTGTCCCTCCCACCATAACCCCTCCCCACCAGCCCCGCCGGACGTCAGTAGTCGCCCCTCCCTTCCAGTCGCCCCTCCCACCATAACCCCTCCCCACCAGACCCGCCGGACGTCAGTGGTCGCCCCTTCCTTCCAGTCGCCCCTCCCACCATAACCCTCCCCACCAGCCCCGCCGGACGTCAGTGGTCGCCCCTCCCTTCCAGTCGCCCCTCCCACCATAACCCCTCCCCACCAGCCCCGCCGGACGTCAGCAGTCGCCCCTCCCTTCCAGTCGCCCCTCCCACCATAACCCCTCCCCACCAGCCCCGCCGGACGTCAGTAGTCGCCCCTCCCTTCCAGTCGCCCCTCCCACCATAACCCCTCCCCACCAGCCCCGCCGGACGTCAGTGGTCGCCCCTCCCTTCCAGTCGCCCCTCCCACCATAACCCCTCCCCACCAGCCCCGCCGGACGTCAGTAGTCGCCCCTCCCTTCCAGTCGCCCCTCCCACCATAACCCCTCCCCACCAGCCCCGCCGGACGTCAGCAGTCGCCCCTCCCTTCCAGTCGCCCCTCCCACCATAACCCCTCCCCACCAGCCCCGCCGGACGTCAGCAGTCGCCCCTCCCTTCCAGTCGCCCCTCCCACCATAACCCCTCCCCACCAGCCCCGCCGGACGTCAGCAGTCGCCCCTCCCTTCCAGTCGCCCCTCCCACCATAACCCCTCCCCACCAGCCCCGCCGGACGTCAGTGGTCGCCCCTCCCTTCCAGTCGCCCCTCCCACCATAACCCCTCCCCACCAGCCCCGCCGGACGTCAGTAGTCGCCCCTCCCTTCCAGTCGCCCCTCCCACCATAACCCCTCCCCACCAGCCCCGCCGGACGTCAGTGGTCGCCCCTCCCTTCCAGTCGCCCCTCCCACCATAACCCCTCCCCACCAGCCACGCCGGACGTCAGTAGTCGCCCCTCCCTTCCAGTCGCCCCTCCCACCATAACCCCTCCCCACCAGCCCCGCCGGACGTCAGTGGTCGCCCCTCCCTTCCAGTCGCCCCTCCCACCATAACCCCTCCCCACCAGCCCCGCCGGACGTCAGTGGTCGCCCCTCCCTTCCAGTCGCCCCTCCCACCATAACCCCTCCCCACCAGCCCCGCCGGACGTCAGTAGTCGCCCCTCCCTTCCAGTTTCCCCTCCCACCATAACCCCTCCCCACCAGCCCCGCCGGACGTCAGTAGTCGCCCCTCCCTTCCAGTCGCCCCTCCCACCATAACCCCTCCCCACCAGCCCCGCCGGACGTCAGTGGTCGCCCCTCCCCACCAGCCGTGCTCGGCCGCCGTGTTGTGGAGTCGTCAGCGGTGTCCAATCAGTCCAGTTATCGCTGCCTGGAGGCTGTCTAGAGGCTGTCCACAACACCCGACCGACACCCTAGGCCACCCCCCCCCCCCTGAATCGCTCCCTTGTCCCAATGTTCCGCTCTGGTACACTGCCGCAGGCCTGTGTCGTGTCCCCAGTGCCCATACTGCCCGGCTGCCACCCCGTACACATTTCACACGCCACAGAGCTCTACCTCACGGCCAGGCAATCAATGTTCGGAACCATAACGACACGTGTTGGTGAGCTGTGGTGCTGGTCATTAGTTTGTTCGTGTGTTACGTGTTGTTGCCGACTATGCCTACCGCAGCCCTAAGCACTGTGGCAGTTAGCGACATGGTAGGTGCATTGGTCAGCGGACTGGTCAGCTATGTAGGGAAAGCTACCCGTCAAGTCTTTATGTAGGGAAAGCTACCCGTCAAGTCACAAATCACCGCGGAACAACGGACGGTAGATGCAGACAGGACGGTTGATTTACTGGTTATATGTTGCTCTGGTCATTATAGCATTAATACTTAGTTATAAAAGATGTACCTATATGAGTTATATTGCCGTTTAATCATGAATATATATGGTGCTAATCGTTCAGTCTACCATCCCCACATTGACTTAGCTTCGGTTATTTCTATTCAAATATGAAATACGACCATTTGCTTTGACTACCATGTTGCTATGAGACCAGCTTCTCAGCAAAACCTCAATCTCAAACAAATTGAATCAGCTTGAGGCATGTAGAAACCAATTTCTTAGAGCGGTGATCTAGGAAATACGACCGGTGTATATCTCTCTCGATTGCGATCTGCACCAGCTGTCGGTCTGGACTGAGCAGGAATCCTGGGGAAATGTGGTGTGCGCTGACCGCGTTATCGGCCATTGACCTGCCAGCAGACTGGCGACTCAATACGGTACGGGCCGGTGACGCAGCCTTGCCCCACATAGAGCGGCGTACTGCACCACCATTCAATATCGATCCGCTCCTGGCGCGCGGGGATGGTGGAACACGACGGGAGGCAGCTCACAGTTGTGTGGCGTGTGGTTGAACGCAGCTCAAGGCGGCATAGGGCCTGTTCCCGTGGCGCCTCTAACCTCCTCCAAGTTGCTCCAACTTGCAACTGTCGTATCCTAATGCACAGACAGTTGCAACTTGGAGCAACTTGGAGGAGGTTAGAGGATGTTAGAGGCGCCACTGGAACGGGTCCATTGTTATGAGGCGGCTAGCGGTTCCAGACCTCGGGTTAAAGAAGCATTCAGAAAGATATAAAATAAAGTTTCCCATATATTTTTGTGTGTCATATCCGTGGACATATGAGACATGAGTTTTTAGGGCATTTGTCACGAACTAAGTAATTGCAAACTTGATGAATGCAATATGTTTTCACCCACACTGTGTTGAAAGTGTGCATCGTCTGCATGGCATGATAACTGATAGTACATGACATTTGTTTTGCAAGCGAGCTGTTCTTCATCATTAAAGAAGCTTTGACAATGTTACGTGGATCAATAATCAATGCACTGTCTTTTTGCCAAGTAACAAGAGTGCAGATTGAAACAAAGCCAGACTTTTGATACCCTGTACCACCCCTCAGCCATACCCTATATTCCCACTCGTCCCAAAGCCACGAGTCGCCAGTCCAAGGAGGATGTGTTTGTGTGCGGCACTTACTTGCAACCATGGCTGTCTTGGCGTTGCCCCCGAGTGAGTCCTTGAGTAGCCAGGTGAGTACGGAGCTTCGGTAGGACACGAACGCAGCACGCTGCCGCCGCCGCCGCCGCTCTACACTGCCCTTCTGCCGCGACCGGCTCTGCTCAGCTGCGGGCCATACCGCGGGCTGAGGTCACCGGTTACCTGGGGCTGGGGTCACCGGTCATACCAGACTGAGGTCACAGGTCATACCGAGTTGAGGTCATGGGTCATATCGAGTTGAGGTCACGGGTCACAGCGAACTTACGTCACGTTTCACATAATACTGAGGTCACGGGGCACATCAGACTGAGGTCACGGGTCACATCAGGCTGAGGTCACGGGTCACAGGGAACTTAAGTCACGTTTCACATCAGACTGAGGTAATGGGTCACATCAGCCTGAGGTCACGGGTCACAGCGAACTTAAGTCACGAGTCACATCAGACTGAGGTCACGGGTCACGTAGGATTGTGGTCATGCACGTGTATTGCTTATTGAACGATTTATGTGGATACAGGCTGGCATCGTCGAACAATCGTGTCATGCTTCACTTCTGCGCCAGTTCAAGGTGGCGTATCAACTACACATCATGATCGAAGCCGCCGGATGATTCAGCCGTGTCCCGCCGAATCAATACATAGAGCACAGGTAGGTGGGTAAAAATGCATGCCATACACATTACACATGCCGGCACGGTTCCTGACATGGAGCAGTGTGGACTAATGCTGCCACCTGGCGAGTCATAACTGACGCCATCTGTAGAGACTAGAGTGTCCAACAATGGCAACAGACGCTGTGCAGTTGTGCACCTAACAGCTTGTAATTGGGCAATCTAATAGTTTGCGATATTAAAGCCCTAGTCAGGAGTAAACAACATCTGCTAACTCAATGTCACCCCATCCGCCATCACAGCCAACTTTGAAGCGATAGCCAGCATCCAAGCGACCGCTGGCGGTAAGCGTCACATTCGTCAGAACTCTCAACAAATCATGACAAAAATATACACAGCAGTCGATAGCCCCCGGGAGGATCAAACAAGCGACTCACCTAGCGCCGAGATGACGTTTCCGAGCGCCACCAGCGAGCGATTGATGCTGGCTCCCTCCGTGAGCTTGGCACGACTGAGGCGGCCCGGTCCGGCGTCAGCTCTCTCACTGTGAGTGTGTGACACACAGCCGGCCGCCGCCGGGCACAGTGGTGGTGTCAGCGATGGAACAATATATAATGTGAAGTGCTTACACATTGTGGGAAAGTAAGCATTTCATGCTGAGCAAAGTATCGAGTATAATGCATAGCAGAGCATGAGCAGAGCATGACAATGAAATGGGATTGTTTTCTTTATGAAAGGGAAAATACTGTCGATTCTGCACTAAAAAGGTGTTGAATTGTATTCGCCTCCCCTATATCAAAATACCCAAGCACACTTCACTACCTTCCCAACCATATCTTCCGTCTCCTGACCTACACCTACCGTCTCATGACCTATGTATATACTCGCTGATCCAGCTGTTCCGTACCTGCCGGCGAGGTCCACCAGGTGCAGTTTGGAGGTGACCCAGCCGGTGGCGCGGCGGCGGCGGAGGTGGACGGTGACCAGCGCATGACTCCTGCTGCTGAAGTGGTTCACCTGAGTGGCCCCGCACTGACGCCGCGCCATGCCGCGACTCAGTAGGTCACGGAGTACCGCCACACTGGTCACCCGGTGCAGGCGCAGCTCTGCAGACACGCGGACAGTGGTTAGAGCCGCCATTGCGCACATGGTGAGCGGTCGTTAGAGACGATTCTGGTTTGGCAGATTGCGCAGTTTCGCTGCGCGTGTCACTCAGTGCACCTGCACTCAGTGTGTGTCACTCGGTGCACCTGCACTCAGTCTTTCGAGTCCGCTCAGTCATTCCCAGAGATGCAATTAACAAAATAAGGCTGAAATATTATAATCGATTCCAGGAAAAAGTGGTGGTTTTTGATATAATTGCCATGCATAGATCAGTGAAAAGCATGTTAGGAAACTCGTGCGAAGTACTCTGTCGTGGCAGAATAAACATGTGCGGCTTCTACCGATACAAGGTAGTGTTATACTCATTATTTCACCTATAAATTTACCTTGGTTAATGATCATTTATATCGCGCTTCTGAATGAATCACCTAAACAAACAGCTTTTGGACTTCATCAAAAATATGCGACATTTTGCAGTTCATAAGCGATTTTCACGCCAAACTTCGATAACTACCGTGATAAATTTTCCAACAGAAGTCGGTTGTTCGACAACGCATAGTATCATAATCAGACCATGCTAAACTGATCTAACTGCCATGCTAAATGGGTCAATCTTCGCTTTACATAACGCTTTAACACAAGACCATCACTATCCCAAAGTTTCACCGCGACCTAATGGAAACACGCACTCGGCGACTCTGCCACTTTGTCATCCATATATACGAGCAGCCTGCGGCGTGCCGGGGAAACTTTCAAGGTCAGTGTCGCCATTACCTTCCACGTACGGCCCTGTTCGCGGATGTTCCCGGATGCGCAGACTCTTCTGCTGGTCGCCGAGCAGATCTCGCACCGTCTCTTTGTACATTTCAATGCAGCTGCGGGTGGAAAAACAACCGGCCAATCACTCCGAGCCGCCGCTCTCGTATGTTGCTACAGGGACACTTGAGCGACAGTTAAAGGAAATGGCCCACCTTGCCAAATCTCTGCGAATGTGCTAATAAGGGGTATGTATACTTGCAAATGTTGAATATGACATTGGTTTTGGCTCAATTATCAAGATATACCACAAAAAGGTATTTATTTAGAAAGCAATGTTTCAAAAACAGACTTGCATATTCAGAATGGATTGCGAGAAGTGGCGCAAATGTCAAAAGTGGCACATATTATTATGACATTGTCTGCTTCGAAAGAAGAAGATTCGGAACTTATGTAAAAATAATGATATATGTGAATATGTAAATATGTACAAATCTGAAAAGTAGTAGGTTCAAATGTAATGACTATCCAATAATTGCTTACATAACTGTCATAATATTGTCATTCGGGAAGGGTTCGCTCACTGATCCAGTAACGTTGCTTTTAACACATGCTACCATATGAAGCTTTTCAACACAGCACTGAAATTTTCGACACAGCGCTGAATCACATGATGAAACATCAAATATATTCGGCAGGAAAGCCCATACAACCAAACAGTGTATGACACAAGTGGTTTCTGTGTCATACACAAGTGTATGACACAACATGGGCTACAAAACTGATATCTCAGTTTTATACACCATTATGAAGGTGGGTCATTTCCTTTAACAAATGTCGTTCACACATAGCGGTAGTTCAATGAACTCCCAACAGATGTCAGGAACTACTTCGCGCCTGCTTGGTATACTATACCGCACTACAGCACCGTAATGCGGCTCACATAAGTGATAGTTCATAAGCCTCTCAATAGATGGTAGTAGCTACTACACGCCTGATTGGTATACTGTACCGCGCTGCAATAATAGTTAATAAATATCGCAATAGATGGCGGTAGTTACTACACGCCTGATTGGTATACTGTACCGCACTACAATAATAGTGAATAAAGATTTCAATAGATGGCGGTAGCTACTCCACGCCTGATTGGTATGCTGTACCGCACTACAGTTTTAGTTCATAAAGAACTCAATAGATGGTGGTAGCTACTCCACGCCTGATTGGTATGCTGTACCGCACTACAGTTTGAGTTCAAAAAGATATCAATAGATGGCGGTAGCTACTCAACGCCTTAAGCGTATATTGCAATGTAAACTTACGATAAGCGGAAATTGCCACCGGCTAGTACTTAGGGAGACATAAGTCAGTAAAAAATATAGATATTGCTTTGAAATTATATTTGGGCATCGTCCATACTTGGTTCTCCAATATATCTTCCGTTGTTTTAATATATTTGAAAATTTTGATTTATGGAAATAAAATTAAAAAAATTCATCACAAAATAAAAATTGTCAAATATATATTAAAAAAACGGAAGATATATTGGAGAACCAAGTATGGACGATGACCAAACAAAATTTCAAAGCAATATCTATATTTTTGACTGACTTATCTCTCCCTAAGTACTAGCCGGTGGAAATTTCCGCTTATCATAAGTTTACATTGCAATATACGCCTGAACAATTAACATTGGCAATATACGATGGTTATCAGGTATGCTGTACCGCACTACAGTTTTAGTTCATAAAGATCGCAATAGATGGCGGTAGCTACTCCACGCCAGATTGGTATGCTGTAACGCACTACTGTTTGAGTTCATAAAGCTCTCAATAGATGGCGGTGGCTACTCCACGCCTGATGGTATGCTGTACCGCACTACAGTTTGAGTTCATAAAGCTATCAATAGATGGCGGTAGCTACTCCACGCCTGATTGGTATGTTGTACCGCACTACAGTTTGAGTTCATAAAGCTCTCAATAGATGGCGGTAGCTACTCCACGCCTGATTGGTATGCTGTACCGCACTACAGTTTGAGTTCATAATGATCTCAATCAGGCCATGGGGGCAGACTTGTCAATGATTCATATTTGTCATGAATCGATTCACAGTGATTCACGGACCATAATGAATGATTCAATCATGATTCAATCACTCAACATTACCATAATGAATGATTCAGTCATGATTCAATCACTCAACATTACCATAATGAATGATTCAATCATGATTCAATCACTCAACATTACCATAATGAATGATTCAATCATGATTCAATCACTCAACATTACCATAATGAATGATTCAATCTTGATTCAATCACTCAACATTAAAGGGAAGTGTTTGTCTAACTCCTTTGATTTTGAATGTGCGACTCTTAAGATTTTATGAGCGTGATAGGGAGGTCATGCTCTACCTGTGTGCCAATTTGCATGCACATCAGAATAGCCTGCTGTTTGACCTTAAACATATGACCTGCTCTAACTCCTTTGATTTTAAATGTGCGACTCTAAGATTTTACCAGAATGATCACTAGGTCGTGATCTATCTGCGTATCAATTTTGAAGCCAATCCAAATAGTTCGCGAATGTATTTCCGAATGTGAATGTGAATGTGAGGCAATTGGACACGCGTGTTGTTTATTTTGATTATAAAATGATATTTATAATATTTATTATAATTGCAAATTCCAAGTTCCAAAAGCATTAATGACTTTACGTTTCACTTTTTTAAGCGAATAGAACATTTATTTTGATTTTGCATTAGGTATTATTTTTTTATAAAGCATGATGTGGAATAAAGCGGCGCCGATGCGACAGTGATATTTGGGACATGCGGAGGTCATGCAAATGTTTGTTTATTATTTCGTTTTTGATATGGTATAGCCTAGAAATTAGGAAAAGGTGGGTACTTTTTGATAATTTTTCGTGTGAAAAAGGTGTGCGTGTACTGTGTGGTTTATGAACCAAAGTATGAGCTATCAGTTAGTTACCTTTTCTAAGTATTTAGGTACCTACCCCTAACCCTACCAGTTCCAAGGTATTCACCTAGTTAGGGCTGATTGAACAGTGGCTTTGTGCCCACTGGAGTTGGACACAAAGCCTCGCTTTCTTTACGCATAGATGAATTACAGGCTACAGCTCAGGACACAGAGCTCATATAATTGGCCATTAAGTGCCTGGTTTGTCCACAGGGCACAGATGAATGCTGGGCCGCTGTCATATTTTGTGGACAGTTTATGCTGTTCGACCAAAAAAGAATGATTCTTTGAGCGATGAATGATTCAATCAGCCTATTTTCTCTGTATGAATGATTCAATCAGTGACTCACAACAGGTTTGCGCATGAGGTGAATCGATTCATGAGTCATTCATTTGAAATAAGAATGATTCAAATCAAATCAAAAGTAGTCGATTCACATTGAATCATTGACAAGTCTGCATGGGGGTACGGCGGGTGCCCCCACTCCCCTTGGAGGCCAGGAGGGCCCTTTTCGGCGCGTGCTGCGCGCCGAAAAGGGCCGATGAGACCGCGCGAAGCGCGGTATCATGGGCTCTTTACCACGCGAAGCGTGGTCTTTAGAGAGTTTAGAGCACTTCAGAGGCCATTTAGGGCCACCAGGGCCCTCTCTGACAGACCAGATGGCCCCTTGGACGTGCAAAACAATCCTGTGCATGTCAGAGGGGCCACTGACCAGACCGAAATGGCCCCTGAGCGGGTCAGGGCCCCCTGAACATGCCGGATGAGTTCCTAGCCAGACTGTAGGGACCCCTGGGCAGGTCGGAGGAGCCCCTGAGCATGTCGGCAGGGCGACAAAGCAGGCTGTGCAGTCCCTAGCCAGGTCGGAGGGACCTCTGAACAGGCCGAATGGCCACTTGACACACAAGAGGGGCTTCTTGGAAGGTCAGAGGAGTCCCTGGTCAGACTGGAAGGGCCAAAAGCACGTAAACATCCCAGATAAAGATTAAATACAAAGAGAACTTACTCCACAAGACAAATATTAAAAGCGGAGCTTTCGGGTATATTGTAACATCCTTCGTCAGGGTGTTACAATATACCCGAAAGCTCTGATTTTTTTGTAGAGTAAGCCCTCTTTGTATTTAATATATATCACCCATTCCACATCATGTCTTTTCGCGGATCCCAGATAAGGGGCGTAGGCAGGATTTATCCCAGGGTGCGAAATGGGATCAGAGGGGCCCTCGTAGCCAATGGGGGCCCACATCATTAAAACAACACAGTATATTGTATGTTGTAAAACAACGACAAATAAGTCTCGACAACGATTTTTTGGGGAGTCAAAAACTCAAAATTTCGCAAATCCGCGATAGCCATATTCAATATAATGTCGTTTGCTTTTTTCGGCGTTTTTTATTCGCAATTTTCTTCAAAACTCGATTTTCTACGATTTTTCAAACATTTATTGTTTTTCCACCAAAAATGGCATGACATGACGTGAATAAAACGTCATTATCTCCAAAAGTACTCCACCATTTGCATTAACATGTTCTGATTAGACGTAGAATTGATGCAGCATAAGGTACTGACTGAAAGGTTGACGTCGATATCTATTATTGTTTTCAAGTTATTGAGAAAATCAGGGAGGAAGGGGGACAGATTCTGCCACCTCCAGCGGGGCGCGAGTTAATCAAAATAATATCCTCAATCTTCTTCAATTCGGATTAAAGGGACACTGTCTCTTTAAAGAAAAATTTGATACGTTAAAAAGCAATCGCATCTGATTAACACTATGAAGTCCGTTTTTCTAAATTCGCGCCCAGTCGCCCAATATCATCGTTCAAAGTTCGGGTTTCTTCCAGCCAATGACCTTGCTGGGTCCGGTCACCACTACGCACCAAAATAAATGAATTGCAGCGTTGTGCAACAATTGTAAATAGTTATATTTCTTGCTTAAGCATTCTGTACAAATTTGTAATGTCAGAAAACATTTCATGTCTTATTATGCCAGATTTAAGCCCAATAATTGGATAAAAGTGCCGATTAATTCCGAAGAGATAAGATTAATTCCGAAGGGATTTTGATTCCGTCCGAGGTTTTTGTGGCAACAACTCAAGTGCGCCAGATGCGCCAGGTTCGTTTCATGTAGTTAACAGGACCCACAATGTATAAGTGCTTTGCCGCCTCATCCAATTGCTGCAATAGCGTCAGCTGACGGTTGGTCAGATGCAGTTAACTGGAACGAACGCTTCCATAATCCATATATGTAGTGGTGCGTAGAAATCGTAAACAGTTTCGAGATTCTTGTGAAAAAGGAAATAAATTATTGTTTTTGTGTATTTGCGCTGCTTGGGTAAGCATTTGAGGACGATTTTAAATCATAAGTAGTCCTTAGGACTTGTTCAAGCCGGTTTTTGCGATATCATCCGATAAAGGCAGTGTCCCTTTAAGGAAACAACACAGTACGTACATGCCGATTGTGCACATGTACGATGTCGTTACAAAACCTCTACAAAATAACGAAATAACATGCTCCTTATAGCTTTATTTACATAGAGCTTTGGATACCGTTTGCTTATAATTTTAGAGAAAAAAAATACACCACATTGTGATACGATAGAGTCATATCTTAGCACGCGGTCTGGAGGGCCGCGTGCTAAGATATAATTGCACGCCCAGAGGGGACGCGGTTCCCCCCCCCCCCCCCCGTAAGATTTCGAAAACCACGCAACGTAGCGACAAGCGGAAAACGGCGTTAGATAGCTCGAGACAAGCTGTATCGAAGGTTTATATGTTTTCTTTATTTTAGGTCAGGTCAATATTGAGGCTATCAGAGATCATCAAAGATCAGATTTTCCAGTTTTAGGACTTCGCTCCAGAAACCCCCAAATATCTCGAGAACTATGATAGCTAGGAACAAACGGAAAAAGCAATCGAAAGCTCTTGAAATATGCAATCGCGGTTTGTGTCCTCAGATTTGAGCTCAGAGGACATTCTTATAATAAGAAAATCGAGCCGTGGCTACTGGCTCGATTTAAAAAAAATAATGGCCTCATGACTGGAAATTTGTTATGTTTGGGCAGTGGGTAAAATACCTGCATATTATTTGGCTTTGCTGCTGCATTTCCGAGGCGCTGTTTCGACGCTAAACATCTCCCGCGCCGAGTCCTGAGGCCATTCGAGCTACTGCTCGAATTTTGTATAACAATGGCCTCAGGTCAATATTTTAGGCGGCAGAGGTCATTAACCCGCGCACTGCAGGGGCTTTGCGCCGAACACGAACTGCAGGGGGGTTGATTTCCGCCCCCGTGAGATCTCAAAAACTACGCTACGTAGCGACAAGAAAAAAGCGGCATTTGATAGCTTGATACAAGTTCTATCGAAAGTATTTCAGTATTGTTTTATGTTAGGTCAAAATTGAGGTCACCAGAGGTCATCAAAGGTCAAATGTTCCAGTTTTTTCCTGTTTTAGGACATCGCTCCAGAAATTCCCATATATCTCGGCAACTATGCTAGTTAGAAACAAACGGAAAAACAAACGCCAGCCAGTGAAATTTTCAATCGACATGGTTCCTCAAAATTGATCTGAGCTCAATATTTGAGGCTCCATAGGTAAAAAAAAGGAAAAAATACTTTTGTTTGCAAAATTGTTTTTCGCTATTAACTTTTTACTTAACAAAGATAACGTAAAACTGCTTACTCCATTGTGTTTATGCCATCAAGGCCCTTTAAATGATATACATAGTGACCTTATTTAAGTTAACTTACAAATTTGACCTCAGGTCAAGGTCAAGTGGTGACCCAAGTAGGGCATCTTGCATATGGGAAGACGTGTCTTGACGAGACAAACAAATTGCTGTCTGTTTTACTTCTCTATTTGCATTATGTCGGGAGTTATTGATAAATAAGTGATGGTGACGTCGTGGATCAAGAATATCCCATAATAACATGATACAGAAGTAATTGGACTAATATCATGCATATTCTTGAAATAAAAGCATTTGTATATTTCCCCATTTACTTATTATGGGGAGGTTACGAAATTGACCTGACCTTAGGTCGTCGATATCAAAATTCCGAGATAAACTAATTTTAAGTACTGATGTCCTCATGACATCCTGTAAGTTTCAAACTGATCGGTGAGAAACTCTGGCTTTGGCACAACTGCAAACATTTTTAGAGGTGGGGTTACTTAACCTGGTCTGGTGACCTGACCTGAGATGACCCGAGGTTATTTTTTTTGCAAAGTGTGCGCAATTGACGTCCTAACAGGTGTGTCAAAACCCGGCGGCGCTGCGCGCCGCTGTTTTTTTTCGCTATCTGCGAAAACCCTGAGGGGGATCAACCCCCCCTGTTTTGCTAAAAAGTTTCAACCTTTTTCAACCCCACCCCACCTGCAGTGCGCGGGTTAAATGTTTACAAAAACTTTTTAGCAAAACAGTTTCGCAAATAACTTTTTAACTAATGACGATAAGGCACTATTGTTACGCCATCGTGTTTGTCTCTTCAAAGCGCTTCTAATTTTAAATCGTAGAAGCATGAGAAACATGTTTACATGTTTTCCGAAATCGAAGATATCCACTGGGGGCTCAGGAAAGTACGGGCCAACGTGTTTGTCCGGATGTGTGTCCAGACGAGATATTTGGCCACCTCTGCAGATCGACGCTGCGGTTATTGGTTCGATAGAAAACTAGGGGACCAAAAACGTCCCCCCCCAGCCAATGGCGTTCGGCTGAGACCCCAGCCAATGCCGGGTTAATACTCATACATTGTCAAAGCCTTGTACTCCTCTCAGACGTTACTAGCATACACTGAAAAACAATGAGAACTTTGACTGGTCTTCCTTCGAGAGCTTCACCGGCGTTCGACGGGCAGACCATCTCTACCACCACAGGACCCTCTAAAGGACAGCAGAGGCCCTCTACAGATTGGCAGGGGCCTATAAAGGCCGGCAAATGGCCCTCTACAGATCAGCAGAGCCCTCTAAAGGCCACCAGAGGGCCCTCTATAGATTGGCTGAGACACTCTACAGATCGACAGGGCCCCTAAAGGCTGGAAGAGGGTCCTCTACGTCTACAGATCGGCAGGGCCCTCTAAATGCCGGCAGAGCCCTCTAAAGGCCGACAGGGCCCTCTAAGGGCCAGAAGGGCCCTCTAAAGGCCGGAAGGGCCTTCTAAAGGTCACCAGGGCCCTCTAAAGGCCGGCAGGGTCATCTAAATGTCGGCAGAGAGCACTCTATAGATTGGCTGGGGCACTCTGCAGATGGACAGGGCCCTTAAAGGCTAGAAGAGGGACAGGGCCCCCAAACTCTAAAGGCTGTAAAAGGGACCTCTATAGGTCGGCAGAGCCCTCTACAATATACATGCTGTGTGGGCCCTCTAACGGCCGGCATAGAGCCGTCTACAGATCGGCAGGGCCCTCTAAAGGCCAGCAGAAGGCCCTCTACAGATTGACTGGGACACTCTCCAGAAAGACAAGGCCCCTAAAGGCTGGAAGAGGGTCCTCTACGTCTACAGGTCGACAGGGCCCTTTTAATGTCGGCAGAGACCCTCTGCAGATTGGCAGGGCGATTTACAGATCGGCAGGGCCCTATAAAGGCCGGCAGAGCCCTCTAGAGGCCGACAAGGCCCTCTTGTATTGTATTGTATTGTATTGCAGCAAAACAACCACAGGCACAGAGCCCAGTTACGGTTGCAGTCAGAATAGGATACATTAAACCATTCACAGATAACGCGAGTCCACACGAAACACAGGCCCGCACAGTACAAAAAGCAAAAACACAATACCACACTGTACCGTAAAAACAACAGCATAAAGTAGCCATTAAAAGCGCTGGTAAAAGTACAAATTAAATTTAATGAAGCGCTGGTGGAGGCAAAAGACCTAAAAGTAAAAAGGATATATAAATTAAAGCCATGACTAATCACATACGGAGATGTGGCTCGCAGTAGCAACCTCTAGCCTGAGTAAGTCCCCTGATCATCAGCGAACTTCAGGATATCTGAACGAAGAGAGCGCGACGGAAGAAATAAATCAGTCTGAGGGCTGCTGCCTGTGAGGGAGTTAAACAGTTGTGGTAGGCGAACCAGGAAGCCCCTTCTCACGCAGTCCACTCTCCCACTTCTACGAGGTACGTGGAAGAGCTCAGGGCGCCGCGTGCGTCGGCCTGGTGCCGATAATGGGAACATTCCCACAAGTTCGGCGCAGTCCAGGCGGCCACCAAACACTGAACACATAAACATAAGATCTATCTGAGTAAAACGCGACCTGTCAGATGCGCAACCGAATCGTATAAGCAGTGACTTGTAGTCGAGTGGTGGGCACGTTGGTTGCGTCTTTGATCCCAGCCACATCAGGAATCGGTGTTGTAGGCGTTCGAGTCTACGTAGATGAGTGACTGCAGCGCCGGACCAAATTACGCTGCCGTATTCCATTATCGACCTCACGTGTGCCTTGTAAGCGGCAAGGGCTGCGGTATGGTCAAATCGCGTTCTGTGTGTGCGAACGGACATCTGCATGTTCCTCATGAGCAGTCCTAGCATTCGGTTAGCCTTGGAGACGGTGGCGTCTACGTGGTCTGCAAATGTGAGCTTAGCATCTAAAATTATGCCAAGGTCACGCATGCGCACACATCGCTCAAGCTGGTGACCATCCAGCACGTAAGGAACTAGAAAAGGCGATGAGCGCAGGGTAAAAGTGATCGTCTTGCACTTAGCTGGGTTGAGTTTCAAACGCCATGTTTTGGACCACAAGCTGAGGCGGTCTAAGTCGGCCTGGAGGGAATGAGCGTCCTCTGGGGAACTAATCCGATTGAAAATTTTGACATCGTCTGCATATGACAGACACGATGTTTCGATGTGATTGGGAAGGTCAGCGACATAGCAAGTGAACAGAATTGGGCCTAAAATGCTGCCTTCAGGGACTCCGGATAGTACCGCTGCCCAGTCAGAATGCTTCCCATCGAGAATGACCCGCTGGGATCGTTGGCTTAAGTAAGACTCAATCCAGCTGAGTGCAAGTCCTGAGATGTTAAAAGAGCACTTGAGCTTGTGTAAAAGTAGCCTATGGCTCACACTCGTAAAAGCGGAAGAATAATCGGTATAGATGGCGTCTGTTTGCGATCCCTTTGTCAGTGAGGTCCAGCAGTGTTCTAAAAAGCAAGCCAAGTTGCTAACGCATGAACGTTTTGGAAGAAAACCATGCTGAGAAGAAGGCAGTGCTGGAAGGCATGCTTGAAGCAGGCCCTCGCACACTACCTTCTCCAGAATTTTAGAGCAAAGCGCTAATAATGAGACTGGTCTGTAGTTGTCTGGAAGCTTTTTAGAGCCTTTTTTGAAAACAGGAATGATGCTGGCCCGCTTCCAAGTTGACGGGAACACCCCGGAGCGCACTGACAATCGACAGATGATGTCGAGAGGGATCGCAAGTTCTTCCGCACATTCACTTAAAATCCTAGCACTGAGGCCATCGGGGCCGCAGGCCTTGTGTGGGCTTAGCTCACGCAGGAGCTGTGCCACACGGCCAGGTGGGACATTAAAAGTAGACAGACCCGGGGCGTTAAGAACAGGAGCGTCCGGCAGTGCGTCGGTGTACGGAGCGCTGAATTTTTTCGAAAAACATGTGTTAAAGTGATTCGCCCTGGCCACTGTGTCTTTCACTACTACGCCATCGCACTCCAAAACGGGAGACACATGACCACTGGACTTCAAAGACTTAATAAAGGTCCAGTATCGCTTTGGGTTCTCCTTGAAGTCTTCCAAAAGACCCATCAGATAGTCGCGATAACTAGCGCTAGCAGCACGTTTAAATTCAGATCTAGCCCTCGCATGCTCCTGTGTTCGCAGCGGAGGGATCTGCCTTCTTGCGCTTGTGGGCCTGTTCTTTCTCACGCAGGAGATCACGAACAGTGCGACTAAACCACGGTGGGAATTTCTGACGTAACTCTGTCATGGGTATGTGATCACTTACAGCGGCGAATACAAAATCATAGAACAACTCAACGGCGGCGTCAACATCCATGCATTCAAGAACAGTCCAAGGTACTGAACGCAGAGCTTGGCGCAGGGCAGCAAAATCTGCACACCTGTAATTGTACACTTTTGATCGAGAGGCACGAGGGACCGGGCCTGTGTTAACTCTAAAGTGCGTCACGACCACCAGGTGATCAGAGGTGAAGAGTCGGTCCCGGACTTCTGACGTCACAGTACCTCCGCAGGACACCGCCAG
Source organism: Chirona hameri (assembly GCA_036785665.1). Taxonomy (NCBI): domain Eukaryota; kingdom Metazoa; phylum Arthropoda; class Thecostraca; order Balanomorpha; family Balanidae; genus Chirona; species Chirona hameri. The sequence continues at coordinate 73,110 of JAXIVJ010001768.1, forward strand.
GTCGAGGATGTTCTGCCCTCGCGTTGCCGTCGTCACCGACTGCACAGCGCTGCACTCCGCGATGGCGTCGATGAAGGTGACGGCCCGCGCGGTGCGCCTTCGCAGGTCGGCCTCTCCGTCTTCCGTCCACCAAATCTCTGACAGGTTGATGTCCCCTACCATCAGGAACGGGCGGCCGGTGCGGTGGAGCCCGCGCAGGAGATCCGCGACCCTCTCCGTCTCTCGGTCCGCGTTAGGGGCACGGTAGCATACGGCTAAGAAGGCTGAGCGAGTTGTGCCCAGTTGGATGACCAGCGACTCGCAGTCTGTCTCGAGGTCGGGTCGGTGCACAGGAGACAGATGTGCTCTGACAGCACACGCCACGCCGCCGCCTCTCCCGCTCCTGTCCTTCCGAAACCACGTGAAGTCTGGCATGCCCAGCTGTAGTTCCGAGTCAGCTACGTGCGGGCTGAGCCATGTCTCGGTCAGACAGATGGCGTCGTAGTCAGCCAGCTCGCCGGCATGTGCGCGGAGCGCTCCCAGCTTGTTCTTCAAGCTGCACACATTCTGTGAGAAGATGCGCAGCCCTGGTCCGAGATTGATTTCGATGTCTTCGGACAGGAATAACATCAGCAGCCAGCAGCAGCCAGTCTTGAGGCCATAAGGGCCCTATAAAGGCCGGAAGGGCCCGATAAAGGCCACCAGGGCCCTCTAAAGGCCGGCAGGCCCATCTTAAGGTCGACAGAGGGCCCTCTATAGATTGTCTGGGACACTGCAGATCGGCAGGGCCCTTAAATGCTGGAAGAGGACCCTCTACATGCTGGTAGGGTCATCTGAAGGCCGGCAGAGGGCCCTCTACATATCGGTAGGGCCCTTTAAAGATCAGCAGAGGGCCCTCTATAGATGGGCTGGGACACTATTCAGATATACAGGGCCCATAAATCCGTAAATAGGGCCCTCTACAGGTCGGCAGGGGCCTCTAGATGCCGGCAGCGTCCCTCCACAGATTGGCAGGTTGATATCGGCAGGGCCCCTTAAAAGACGGCAGAGGGCCATCTCCAGATCGGCAGGGACTCTCTACAGATCGGAGGGGCCCTATAAAGGCCGGCAGAGGGACCTCTAAAACCGACAGGGGTCCTCTAAATGCCGACAGGGAGCCATCTGAAGATCGGCAGAGCCCTTTAAAAGCTGGTAGAGGGCCCTCTCAACACTGGCTGGGGCCCTTTTGTACGTATTTACATATACATGCCTTTAACAGACAAGAAGTGCTGTTATTTATTCGTGTTACGATATTTTAGGTTCGTGGGCGTTGTATGTGACGTACGGCGTTTTGCGGGCGCCTGACACCATCCAAAACACTGGGGACTTCGGCCCCAGGGGGTCCTCGCTCGGTCGCCAAAGGGACCCGCCTGGCCTCCAGGGGGGCATGGCCCCCTTGCCCCCCCCCCCCCCCTGCCTAGATGAGTCCCTGAACAGGTCAGAAGGGCGTTGAAAAGGTCGGAGGGCCCTAGACGATCTGAAGGGACCCTGGGGCCTTTCAACAGTAAGAATGCAGTTGTCCAGGGAATAAAACTGAAAATTTTCGCGCAGCTCCGCGGCGCAATTTAACTACAACTTCAATTATATGCGGGTGAGAAGAAGAAAAATCAGCCCGTTTATCGGCGCATTTATGTGTTTTGTTGCTATTTTCCTATATAATTGGGTAAAATAGTTCACTTTAGCACCTTTTTTACCGCACTTTTAAACGCACAACAGCATTTTTAGAGGTATGCACCATACGCAATGTGACGCATTGATCAGAAAGCATATCCAGGGCATAAGACTTCAAATTTTCGCGCCGCTCCGCGGCGCAATTTTTTTAAGAGTTCCAGGCCTTGAGCTTAAAGTATATTTCAAGTTGGTATAGCTGATTCCAAATTGGCGTCACTGGTTTCAAAGTTGACAGCAGTTTGCTAACTCCAGCTCCTAAATGTTGGTATGGCCCATGCCATACCTGTCATACTGCATTTGTCATCCTTGTAACGTGCCTTTTCATACGTTGTTTGGCCCTTTCAACGCTTGGGAAGGGGGCCCTTTCAACGCTCGGGAAGGAAGCCCTTTCGAGGCCCCCTCTCCCTGGACGAAATCCTGGCTACGTGCCTGGTCTCAATAGATGGCGGTAGCTACTCCACGCCAGATTAGTATGCTGTACCGCACTACAATAATAGTTAATAAATATCTCAATAGATGGCAGTAGTTACTACACGCCTGATTGGTATACTGTACCGCACTACAATAATAGTTCATATAGCTTTCAATAGATGGCGGTAGCTACTCAACGCCAGATTCGTATGCTGTACCGCACTTCTGTTTGAGTTCATAAAGCGCTCAGTAGATGGCGGTAGCTTATCCACGCCTGATTGGTATGCTGTACCGCACTACAGTATTGTGATGCGGAACACAGCATTTATTTCGGTAGGTAGGTATCGATTCGCAGTTGTTTCTACGTTATAAACTTAAAACCTTAGAAATAAAATACAGATCTTTTAAACGTACATGATGTTATGAGGGAAGAAAATGTCGCATGCGTATTTTCACAATACAGCAAACGCATTACAGCAAACACAATAGGTACAGGAAACTCATGTTTCTAACTTTATGTTCATAGAAGTTGGAAAATACATACCCGGGTCGGTACTCACAACATATATTGTATTTTGAAAATGTCTCTTGAATGTGCTGAACGATCGGTGAAATCCTAAATAAATAAATAGGGAAAATCATATATTACTGGCATTGCCATAACATTTATTGTTGTCCAAGGCCAGGCATTTGGTTCAACGTATTGTTTTCCTAAAAACAAATATGGGAAAATAACATGGCAAATGGAAACAGTACGTTTTTATGCCGTGCGATCAGAGATGACAACTATTGTTAGCATTACAGCATGGATATCATGAGCATCACGAGTTCTTTGCATGAGCAAGTGAGATCGTGAGGCAAGATTGACCCTGATTACCCTAATGACCCCAATAAAAACAACAATCAATACCGATGGTGCTGCTTCTCGCTCATGACCTTGTGAGACTTCTGGTATTTGTATCCAATATAATACCGTTATCTGTTCAGCATTTGTCGTTGACGTTATACGTGTGAATGAGACGTGAGGAACACGTGGATGAGGGAGCATGATCAATAGAACACGCACGGAAAACGTGGCCTTGGAAAATAAATGGCATACAATGCCTCGTTTTGTTTGCTCTTCATATACGCTGTGGTGTTATATCTGTAAATGACACTTCGGAAAATTCAATAGAAAATGGATTGAGAATTTCTTGACTCGCACCTTCATTTTAAAAGCAGGATATATGTCAGAGTAGTGACGTTTGCACATAAGTATATAACAGTACAAATTTCTCGTAAGGAACTATTTCTTTAGACTTTTGTCAAACTCATTACTCTTCAAGTTGCATTATCACATACCTATGCATACCTTATGCATGTTATTCCATATGTTCTTCATTTGTAGATTATATTGCATGGCTTACCTGAGACTAATGGAAGCTTCGTCTCCTGCTGCTGGTAGCCTGCCTAGGAGCTCCTCACAGAGGAGTGGCATCATCCCTGGATATTCCTGCAATGATTGGTGATTACTAGTTTAATGACCATGGGGAACACGTTTGTGTTTTTCGCTATTTTGTAGGGTGATGTCTGCGGTGATTTTATAGAAAAAGTAATTTCAATGCAAGATGACGTGTACTTAAACCAAATGTTGCGCGACATCACTGGATTATTGCATCACAATATTGCAAATATGAAATGGAAAGGAGGCTGTTCGTTGACGATATCGTGCATGACGGCTTCAACATGCAGATGCGCAATTACCTAGTAAGGTCAATGTTTATCATAACGCTGCTTGACCTTGAACAATGAACATGTCGATCACCGGAATGTATGATTCTTCCAAAGGGTCCGTGATACGACTACCGCCGATTCATCAACTCCCAACTATATACAGGCTCGCCACGTGCCAGTGAAACCAGGGGGCGTCCTATCGACTCGCTCAGCGATTTGTCCAACGCTCATTTATTGCCACGGACCCTGACCTTGACATCGGACCAGACTTTACAATGCAGCCGTTCTGCGCGAATCGTCCACTCGATCGATCCCGGCCTTTCATGGAAGATTACATCGCACGTCGGTCGCAAAACGACCCATCAGATTGTGATCCGGGGTCAGCGAACCCTGAACACGGATGAACAGAACGCCGAACGCGTCATCCCATCCATCGCTGTCTCTCAGTTCAAAGGTACCGCGCGTCCCGTGCGTCGGTCCGCTCTAGCCCGTACGACAGGCCGTCCGGCTCTTTGGTGGTGACTAATCGATGCCAGGCAACTTTGCGGATAACTATCCACTAATCATGAGGCGGCGTC
>JAXIVJ010001768.1:82500-127585 GCA_036785665.1 Chirona hameri
TGGTTGTCCCAGCTGAGAGTGCGATCAAAGAGTAAACCAAGGTTTTATGCTTCCGAAACGGGGATGAGATCATGATCGCGAAATTTCACCGTGAAGCTGGAGACTTGTCGTAAATTTTGAGCACTTCCCAAAAGCATCAGCTGAGTCTTTCCGGCGTTTACTTTCAGTCCGCTGGCGCGGAACCAAACATCAAGAGAGGCCAAGGTATGCTCCATTTGAGCGACAACTTTTTTGAATTCAGATTTTTTGCCGCTAATCCAAATTTGAGTGTCGTCGGCGTACTGAACGATCACTGAGCCTTCGGCATACAGACTCAGGTCGTTGGCAAAGATGCAATAGAGCAGCGGACGGAGAGCAGAGCCTTGAAAAACCCCGATGCCATTGGGAAGTGGTGCAGACTTTTTGGTAATTCCCAGGTTGTCAGTGAAGCTGGCACTCTGGGTGTGGTCCCGAAGGTAAGCCGAAAACCAGGAGATGTCAATTCCGTAGAGCTGTAATTTCGTCAGAAGTTTGGAATGGTCTATCACATCGAAGCATTTGGTCAAGTCCAGCAGGCAAAGAAGGGAAATCTCTCCCCGGTCGTTAGCGGAAAGGATGTGGTCAGAAATGGTTATCAGTGCGGTTTCCGTCGAGTGGCGAGGACGAAAACCGTGCTGAGTGGGTGCGAGGAGATGATTCATGGAAAGGTAACTGTAGAGCTGTTGGTAAACGGCCCGCTCTACAATTTTGGCAATCACAGGAACTATGGATATTGGCCGGAAGTTAGATGGATTGGATGGGTCGCCGGACTTGTGGATGGGAAAGACGAGGGAATGTTTCCAGGAATCAAGGACATCGGAGAGAGAGATGCTGGAGTTGACCAAATGCAGGAACACGGTGCCAATCGCCTCAAACGAGAGGCGGACCAAGAGGATACTGACGCCGTCCTCACCGCAGGCAGCTGACCCGTTCATACCATGAACGACCGCCCACAGCTCAGACAGCGTCAGGGGCGCCAGCTGGAGAGCACAGGCGCCGACGCGCGGCAGGCGGCACGGAAGGTCAGCGGTCTCCCCCATATCCCTGACCTCTCCAGCCACACGCGGCCCCACACTGACAAAATACGCATTAAGCTGGTCCGGTGTCGCATCGGGCAGCTTTCGGTCAGACCTCCCCGAGTCAACAGTCGACCTGATCGCCTTCCACATGGAGCCTCGCCCCTCCTCGCGAATCCGCCGCCGAACATCGTCACACGCGTCACGTCGGATGGCAGAACGCACCGCACGATTGAGAGCTTTGTACTCCGCTGACCGGTGATCACCGGCCGCCAGCGCCCCGCGGCGGCGATACATCAGCAGTTTCGTCTCACTACTCACTGCCGGGGCGCGGACATTCCTGATACGCACGGTACGTAAGGGTGCGTGCGAGTCGACAATGGGCAGAAACATGTATAAAAAGTTATCCCACATGATAGTAACCGACGGCGCATTGAAAACCCCTCTCTAGTCTGCGTTGACAAGGTCACGATTAAAAGCGGCTTGGTCGATTCGGCGGAGACAGCGAGAACGAACCACACGACGCGGCGGACGGAAACGAGGAACATCAATACGAGCGAGCACAAGCTTGTGAGGGCTAAAATGGCCAAATCGAGCCGTACAAAGTTTAACCAAGTGACTAGAATTCGATATCACTACATCCAACAGAGAACCTGAAGAGTAAGTAGCCGCAGTAACACTTTGTAAAAGAGAGTAGTTGGCTAAAAAATCAGACAAGACGCGTTTCGCAGGATCACTAGCGGGTTTGAAAAAATCACAGTTTAGATCACCACAAATTAAAATCTTAGTCGTAGGATGATCTATGAGCAAGCGCTGATATTGATTTACCAGGTCCAAGTATCGATCGATAACAATGATATCGTTCCTGTCGAGCCTGATTGTTACCTGTCAATGGTACTTTAAAAACGTGCAGCGTAGCAATTTCAGGCCATGATACACATTAGCGTTCACTTATATGACATTAGTTCGAAGTTTGTTCTATTTTTCAGCAAACTTTGTCCAGTGGCAAACGTTGACCAGTTAATGGCTTCATATGTAATGAAGAACGGTTTGAACAGCCTACGAGATATTGTCAGGGCTGATTATTTAGCCAAAAAAAACGTTTGCATAATTATGAAAACCATATTGTAGCCAATTGTGCTGTTTAATGTCGCATATGTTATGCACTATGCAGGCTTATGCCATTGCGGCGATTATCAAGAAAGTAAGAACACATTTCGTACCAGGCATTTTAAGCCAATATTTTACTTACTGAGAGTGTTATAATGGACCACGAACCATTCAAAGTTAATTTCGACGCAAGTCGCCTGATGCCACTAACCAGAAATTTCAGATTGCTTGCCGAGGCCAGTGAGCGGCAACTCGAAACGCTGACCCTCAGCTGGTGATGTTTTTTTAGCTGACCGTCCCATTTTAATATGTTGTTAATCGCAATTATCTGACTGGCGTCGGGTTATAGCAGCAATTCAACAGTTCTGAGTTCGACAGTTCTGGAGTGTTCCCTGAGGCTCCTGTCGGTCTGCCGCCTCTGACAGGTATCAGGTTATCTCAACAGTTCAGCAGCCTTACCTGCAGTCGCTGCTGGTCGGCCAGCAGTCCAGAAGTTCAGCAGTTCAGCAGCCTTACCTGCAGCCGCTGCTGGTCGGCCAGCAGTCCAGAAGTTCAGCAGTTCAGCAGTGTTACCTGCAGCCGCTGCTGGTCGGCCAGCAGTCCAGAAGTTCAGCAGTTCAGCAGTGTTACCTGCAGCTGCTGCTGGCGGCCAGCAGTCCAGAAGTTCAGCAGTTCAGCAGTGTTACCTGCAGTCGCTGCTGGTCGGCCAGCAGTCCAGAAGTTCAGCAGTTCAGCAGTGTTACCTGCAGTTGCTGCTGGTCGGCCAGCAGTCCAGAAGTTCAGCAGTTCAGCAGCCTTACCTGCAGTCGCTGCTGGTCGGCCAGCAGTCCAGAAGTTCAGCAGTTCAGCAGCCTTACCTGCAGCTGCTGCTGGTCGGCCAGCAGTCCAGAAGTTCAGCAGTTCAGCAGCCTTACCTGCAGCCGCTGCTGGTCGGCCAGCAGTCCAGAAGTTAAGCAGTTCAGCAGCCTTACCTGCAGCTGCTGCTGGTCGGCTGTCCTCTCGTCTGGTTCGCCGGCGAAGAAGCAGTGATCCAGACGGAACTGGTGATACCGCGCCCGGTGGTCACAGCCGGGCTGTTCCGGCACCTGAGGACACCAACAGGTCAGCACCAACACTGCCACCGTCACCACCACTACCACTACCACCATCACCATCACCATCACCATCACCATCACCATCACCATCACCATCACCATCACCATCACCATCACCATCACCATCACCATCACCATCACCATCACCATCACCATCACCATCACCATCACCATCACCATCACCATCACCATCACCATCACCATCACCATCACCATCACCATCACCATCACCATCACCATCACCATCACCATCACCATCACTACCACCATCACCATCACCATCACCATCACCATCACCATCACCATCACCATCACCATCACCATCACCATCACCATCACCATCACCATCACCATCACCATCACCATCACCATCACCATCACCATCACCATCACCATCACCAGCACTACTATCACCAGCATCAGCATAGCACCTACAACATCAACACCAACACCAGACTTCAACATTACCCCCAATACAAACACCATAACTGAACAATCGGTGTTGCTCCCTAATCAGGTGGCATCGCGACATCGACACAATGCTGTTCTCTGTGTAGCTCGCCATCAGCGCCGGTGTTACCAGCAAACATGCTCCGTGTATGTACCTTGTCACGGCATTTAAGAGAGGACGATGTCCCCAGCCGTACGGAAATAGCGACGGCGGCGGGGACGGCGGCTGCGGCGCGGCGGAGGGACGCCGGATCGCAACGCGCGTTAGACAAACACGGGATGATGGATGCTGCGCGCTACCAGGCCAACTGGGTGCGTTCGCGGCGCGGCGCGGCGCTACACGCCGCAGCTGCGGCACAGCTGACACGACACGCGCACCGGCGGTCACCGCCGACGGGAAGTGTCACAGCCGACAAGCCGCTGCTTCCGGTTCGGACTCGACGGAGATTCCAGCTGTCAGGTGTCAGCGCGCTGAGGTATTGATCAGGGACCGACTGAGGTGTTGATCAGGGACAGGCTGAGGTGTTGATCAGGGACAGGCTGAGGTGTTGATCAGGGACTGGCTGAGGTGTTGATCAGGGACCAGCTGAGGTGTTGATCAGGGACCAGAGTGTTGATCAGGGACCAGAGTGTTGATCAGGGACAGGCTGAGGTGTTGATCAGGGACAGGCTGAGGTGTTGATCAGGGACAGGCTGAGGTGTTGATCAGGGACCGGCTGAGGTGTTGATCAGGGACAGGCTGAGGTGTTGATCAGGGACAGGCTGAGGTGTTGATCAGGGACAGGCTGAGGTGTTGATCAGGGACCGGCTGAGGTGTTGATCAGGGACAGGCTGAGGTGTTGATCAGGGACCAGAGTGTTGATCAGGGACAGGCTGAGGTGTTGATCAGGGACAGGCTGAGGTGTTGATCAGGGACAGGCTGAGGTGTTGATCAGGGACAGGCTGAGGTGTTGATCAGGGACCGGCTGAGGTGTTGATCAGGGACCGGCTGTTGTGTTGATCAGGGGCAGGCTGAGGTGTTGATCAGGGACAGGCTGAGGTGTTGATCAGGGACAGGCTGAGGTGTTGATCAGGGACAGGCTGAGGTGTTGATCAGGGACAGGCTGAGGTGTTGATCAGGGACAGGCTGAGGTGTTGATCAGGGACAGGCTGAGGTGTTGATCAGGGACAGGCTGAGGTGTTGATCAGGGACCGGCTGAGGTGTTGATCAGGGACCGACTGAGGTGTTGATCAGGGACAGGCTGAGGTGTTGATCAGGGACCGGCTGAGGTGTTGATCAGGGACCAGAGTGTTGATCAGGGACCGGCTGAGGTGTTGATCAGGGACAGGCTGAGGTGTTGATCAGGGACCGGCTGCTGTGTTGATCAGGGACCGGCTGAGGTGTTGATCAGGGACCGGCTGTTGTGTTGATCAGGGACCGACTGAGGTGTTGATCAGGGACCGGCTGAGGTGTTGATCAGGGACCGGCTGCTGTGTTGATCAGGGACCGGCTGCTGTGTTGATCAGGGACCGGCTGCTGTGTTGATCAGGGACAGGCTGAGGTGTTGATCAGGGACCGGCTGCTGTGTTGATCAGGGACCGGCTGTTGTGTTGATCAGGGACAGGCTGAGGTGTTGATCAGGGACCGGCTGAGGTGTTGATCAGGGACCAGAGTGTTGATCAGGGACCGGCTGAGGTGTTGATCAGGGGCAGGCTGAGGTGTTGATCAGGGACAGGCTGAGGTGTTGATCCGGGACCGACTGAGGTGTTGATCAGGGACCGGCTGAGGTGTTGATCAGGGACCAGAGTGTTGATCAGGGACAGGCTGAGGTGTTGATCAGGGACAGGCTGAGGTGTTGATCAGGGACAGGCTGAGGTGTTGATCAGGGACAGGCTGAGGTGTTGATCAGGGACCAGAGTGTTGATCAGGGACAGGCTGAGGTGTTGATCAGGGGCAGGCTGAGGTGTTGATCAGGGACAGGCTGAGGTGTTGATCAGGGACAGGCTGAGGTGTTGATCAGGGACAGGCTGAGGTGTTGATGAGGGACCGGCTGAGGTGTTGATCAGGGACCGGCTGAGGTGTTGATCAGGGACCAGAGTGTTGATCAGGGACAGGTTGAGGTGTTGATCAGGGACCGACTGAGGTGTTGATCAGGGACCGGCTGAGGGACCAGAGTGTTGATTAAGAACCAGCCTCGTTGTGGCAGTCACCAGTCTACGTTTCGCGACGGTGCAGACTGCAGATGTGTTCAAATCATAGCAAACACTCTGCAAAAACTGTGCCTTGGTATGTTTTGGCATGGAACATGGCGTCACATGCCAGATTGTGGTGTGGTTTATCACATAAAATCGACAGCAGCTGCAGATGAAGCTGCTGCTTGCCATCATGATGCCCGTTTAAAAGTGGCATAAGTCAAGCAGCCTTAATCAAATGTAGCGCTAGAACATAAAAGATGCAGCGATTCTACGTAATGTCTGGATTGCTCATACTCATATTTCGGCATTTCACCGTTCTTAGCTGATTATTTCCGCCCGAGGACAATGCAACGGCAATTTTGTCTTTCTACGCTTTGAAATTCGGCATAGGAGCTATTTTTTACACACATTAAATTAAGTCTTAAACCAAAAGAAAACAACAAACCATGGGGTACTGTGTATAATTTTTAAGAAAAGACAAATCACTGACCAATTCAAGTCTCTGTCACAGCTATATTAAAGTGCATGAGAGTTGTTTATTCTAAAACATCAAAAAGTTGGCTTAGGTAAGCTATTCATTATTTGTTTTCAGTTTGTTGCGGGACTGCATGTGGGGAGATAATTGTTGAATACCTCAGCTCGTCTGGTCTATAACTGTACTGTAGATACAGTCTGTATCTACAGTACTGTCATATAACTGTACTGTAGATAGCTGAAGCCCAGTGCAGGCGGGTGGGCGTGGCCACCGGGGGCATAATGTGTTGTCATCCATGCAGCCCACGCTGGCGGCGGTATGTATGACTCAGCCCGCACGGTATAATGACCCAGCCATGCATCCATGTGTGTGTTCAGACTGTCAGCCTGTAGCGCGGGTAGGATCAACAGAAGCCGCCTTGGCACCATCAGTTGCCTGTTCGCTGCCGTCCCGGAAGCGCGCTGTCAGATAAAAGTGACCTGGTGGGAGGGGAGATGGAAAGGAACATTCCGAAGACTCACCCGCAGGTCCTGTATGGTCACGCTGCCATTGCTGCCGGTGATGACCGTGTTGGCGCCGTCTCTTTTCTCCCTGCGGACGGAGGAAACGTCTGACCTGTGACCTGCCCCGGCTGGTGACGTCATCATCTCAGACGCGCCGCCACACATACCGTATAAACATCACCTCACCACAGATGCGGCCTCCAGCTCAGAAAACGGATTGATTACTAACAAAACAACTCCAGACGGTGCTGCGGCACGTACATACATACCTACACGTTCCAAGGAAAGAAATCCCGCCGAAATGCAATGTTCTTTGTTTACCCATGACCTCAGCTCACATTATCCTACGAAGTGTTATCTTTAGCTCCAATTAACTCGCGTAATTTGCATGCTCAGTTTACGTCTCAGCCAATATTTAGGACAATTTTAGCCGCTGCTTAGCTCATGTTTAGTTCATGCTCACTTCATGTTCGTCAAACAACTGTCCATCCTTCTCAGCTCGCGTTCAGCTCACGGCTACCTCACTGCTAGCTCACGGCTAGCTCAAGGTTGGCTCGCATGCAGCTGAGGCCGGAGTTCAAATCACGCTTAGATAAGTACATATTTAGTTCATGCCAAATCACGATAATCTCTTCCATCAACTCCCGCTGTTCATTAACGATTAGCTCACGTTTACTTCTCGTTCAGCCCATTATAGAGCTGCCTCGCGCTCCAGCTATGTTCACGCAAAGATCATGTGTCGAACTCTCTCGCACTCATTCAACCCATTATAGATCTGCCTCGCGCTCCAGCTATGTTCACGCAAAGGTCATGTGTCGAACTCTCTCGCACTCATTCAGTCCATTATAGAGCTGCCTCGCGCTCCAGCTATGTTCACGCAAAAATCATGTGTCGAACTCTCTCGCACTCATTCAGCCCATTATAGATCTGCCTCGCGCTCCAGCTATGTTCACGCAAAGGTCATGTGTCGAACTCTCTCGCACTCATCTGGCACTCCGCTCCAATTCGGCCCACATTTGTCTCAGACTCAGCTCACGCTTAGCTCACGCTCAGCTCACGCTCAGCTCACGCTCAGCTCACGCTCAGTTCACGCTCAGCTCACGCTCAGCTCACGCTCAGTTCACGCTCAGCTCACGTTCAGTTCACGCTCAGCTCACGCTCGGCTCACGCTCGGCTCACGCTCAGCTCACGTTCAGCTCACGCTAAGCTCACGTTCAGCTCACGCTAAGCTCACGTTCAGTTCACGTTCAGCTCACACTCAGCTCACGCTGACTCTCAACTCACGTTGGGCTCACGTTTAGCTCATACTCACGATTCACTCACGTTTCACGCTCAGCTTACGCTTATATCACGCTCAGATGATGCTGGGTTCACGTTTACCCCCACGCCCACGCTCAGCTCACACACGGCTCACGATTAGCTCACGCTTTGCTTATAATGGGTTCACGTTTACCCCCCCCCCCCCCCCCCCCCACACACACACACACACACACACACACACACATACACACACACACACACACACACACACACACACACACACACACACACACACACACACACACACACACACACACACGCACGCACGCACGCACGCACGCACGCACGCACGCACGCACGCACGCACGCACGCACGCACACACGCACACACACACACACACACACGCACACACGCACACACGCACACACACACACACACACACACACACACACACACACACACACACACACACACACACACACACACACACACACACACACACGCCAGGCTCACATTTAGATCACGCTGGGATCACGCTCAGCTCACACTTAGCTCACGTTGGGCTCACGCTCAGCTCACGCTCAGCCCACGCTCGGCTCATACACAGCTCACATTCAGCTGACACTCAGCTCACTCTGGACTAACGTTTAGCTCACGCGTAACTCACGCTTAGCTCACATCCGCCTTACCTCTGACTGAGCGGCCGGACCCGAACAGCGACCCTGACGTGCGCCATCCTGGAACTGGCTCGTCGGCCCGGTGGCGGAGGCGGCGGCGGCGGCGGCGGCGGCGGCGGCGGTGTCGGCGGCCTGGTGGCGGCGGGGGTGGTGGCGCTCGACTATTTCTGTCTGCCGGGGGACAGAGGACCGACACGGGCGCAGCGGACATCCGGACGCCCTGATGTTGACACAGAGGTATGAACTGTGAGCTGCTGAACGGCGGTGGGCGGGGGAGTCCTGGGCAGGCACGTAACCAAGGGGGGGGGCGGCGGGTGCGACCGCCCCCCTGGAGGCCAGGAGGGCCCTTTTTGGCGAGCGCAGCGCGCCGAAAAGTGCCGACGAGACCGCGCGAAGCGCGGTATCATGGGCTCTTTATCACGCGAAGCGTGGTCTTTAGAGAGTTTAGAGGACTGCATAGGCCCTTTAGGGCCATCGGGGCCCTCTCTGAAAGACCAGAGGGCCCCATGGACGTTCAAAGGAGCCTTGTGCATGTCAGAGGGGCCCCTGGCCAGACCGAAAGGGCCCCTGAGCGGTCAGAGGGCCCCCTGAGCATGTCGAATGGGCCCCCTTAACACGTCGAATGGGCCCCTAGCCAGCACAGAGGAGCCCCTGGGCAGATCGAGAGGCCCCTGCGCATGTCTGTAGGGCGACAAAGCGGCCAGCGCAGTCCCTTGCCAGGTCATAAGGGCAGGTTGGAGGGCAGACCAGAGGGCCCATGGGAAGTTAAAAAGGCCCCTGTGCAGGGCAGAGGGGTCCCTGACCAGACCGAAAGAGTCCCTAGGTGGATCAGAATGGCCCCGGAGCATGCCGAATGGGCTCCTAGTCAGCACGGAGGGGCCCCAGGGCATGTCGGAGGGCCCTCGAGCATGTCGCAAGGCGACAAAGCAGCCAGCGCAGTCCCTTGCCGGGCCGGAAGAGTCCCTTAGAAGGCTGGAGGGCCCCTGGAGAGACCAGAGGGCTCCTGGAAAGTTAAAAGGGCCCCTGGGCAGATCGGAGGGACCCTGACCAGACCAAAAGGACCCCTGGGCGGGTAAGAAGGGCCCCTAAACATACCGAATTGGCCCCTGGCCAGCACGGAGGGGCCCCAGGGCAGGTCGGAGGGCCCCTTGAGCATGTCGGCAGGGCGACAAAGCAGCCAGCACAGTCCGACCAGAAGAGTCGCTGGGCAGATCTGAGGGGCTCCTGGGCAAGTCATAGGGGCCCCTGGCTAGACCGAAAGGGTCCCTGGGCCGGTCGAAAGGCCCCTTGAACATGCCGGATGAGTTCCTAGCCAGACTGGAGGGGCCCCTGGGAAGGTCGGAGGGGCCCCTGAGCAGGGGCGGCGGATTGCGGGGGGCAGGGTACCCAAAATCCGCCCAGTCTAAAATCCTGGGGGGACATAAGGGTCATTTTGACCCCAGATTTTAGCCTGCTCAATCTAGGAGGCAAAATAACCCTTTCCCAGGATTTTCAACTGGGGGAGGGTACCCTGCGCCCCGCAATCCGCCGTCCCTGCCCCTGCGCAGTGCGGCAGGGCGACAAAGCAGACAGTGCAGTCCCTGCCCAGGTCGGAAGGACCTCGGATCAGGCCGAATGGGCCCCTTGACACACAGGAGTGGCTTTTTGGAAGGTCAGAGGAGTCCCTGGTGAGACGGGAATGGTCAAAGCACGTAGAGATACCAGATGAAGATTAAATACAAAGATGACTTACTCCACAATAAAATATTAAAAGCGGAACTTAACTACAAATTCAATTATATACGGGTTAGGAAAAAAATCGACCTGTTTCTCGGCGCATTTGTGTGTTATGTTGCTACTTCCCTATATAATTGGGCAAAATAGTTCACTTAATCACTTTTTACCGCACTTTTAAACGCATAATATATCAATTTTAGAGGTCCGCACCATACGCAATGCGACGCATTGGTGAGAAAGCATACCCAGGGCATAAGACTCAAATTTGTCGCGCCTCTCCGCGACGCAATTTGTTTAAGAGTTCCAGGTTTTGAGCTTAAAAAATATTCCAAGTTGGTATAGCTGATTCTAAATTGGTGTCGCTGGTTCCAAAGTTGATATGGCAGTTTGCTAACTCCAGCTCCTAAAAGTTGGTATGGCCCATGCCATACCTGTCATACTGGATTTGCCATCCTTGTAACGTGCCTTTGCATGCGTTTTTTTTGTAGGGGCCTTTCAACGCTTGGGAAGGGGGCCCTTTCAACGCTCGGGAAGGGCCCTTTCGAGGCGCCCCCCCCCCCCCCCCTGGACGAAATCCTGGCTACGTGCCTGGTCCTGGGTTGGCTGAGCATGCTGGGCCCGTTCGTCTATCTGTCTCTCTTATGAGACAATTACGTATCCCGTATTGAATATGAGATGGCTTTGTCGTGATTGGCGAATGTACCCGCTCATGTGCAGTGGCGGATCCAGTGGGAGGGCAAAGGGGCCACCCCCTCCCCTCCCCCCCCCCTAACCGCCGGAAATTGGCGCAAAATTAACACAGTTCCTGATATATAAAACAATCTAAGCAACTTTTACTAAGGCAAATTTGTTTTACATCAGCTCTCAATGCATAAGCATGCCAAATCCGATGAGTTTTCAGGATTGTGTGACACTTTTGGGGATTTGCCCCCCACCCCACCCCCAACACCCGTTCTGGATACGCCTTTGCTCATGTGTGACCGTGTGACTCAGGGGCGGCGCCACGGATTTTTGCCAGGGGTGGCAAAATTGACTGAGTAGGTACGCATGTATCCTCTAATGGAAAAAAGTGTCACGGAAGTATAATATGTTTATAAACCTCGCGACAAACAAGATTAAACCCCAACACATTTCGTCCTATTTTTGTGTTATTAATTAGCTGATAGGTATCTATCTATTTCTGCAAGTTCTTCAAATATTTTAGCACAATTTATTTTGATACCGGACCCATACAATATTACTAGCACCCCACGATTAATTAACTATGTATCGCGTTTTTCGATGGTAGACAATTTATAATTAGCAAATAATATATTTTCTCAGTATAATCTTGGAACTCAGTACGTTGGACAGGTATTAGGATAAGAAACGAGTAGGTATACTCGTTTCTTACATATGTACCGGTTGTACAATATTTAAGTGGCGCTGTTCCCTAGGGAAACCGCCAGCCGCGCGCAGAACCGGCGTCGCTTTTGTCGTGATAGGGGTTGCGGTTGTTGTGCCGGGATTGGATCGGTGTGGAGATTGTGGCAGCACGGTCATGTAGAACCATGATGATTAGGGTCATGTGGAAGCATGTGGAACAATACAGAGGTTCGTTATCAAACTGGAGTGGTATGAGAGACGGCGACGCTACATGAAAGGCAGGAAGAGGAACAGGAACCCGCAACACATATATGTAAGGCAATGTTTTAATGTTGCGGTGAGTGGAGGTATAGTACCGAATAAAGTATAATTATTTCGTTATTATTTCGTAATTGGTATAAACATGCAAGTGTATTCATGTGAAGACAATTAGGGCATATCAAGACATAGGAACAGCAAACACACCACCCGGTGGACGCGTTTCGTCTTACGTAATTCCTCGGCACCGTACCTATGAAAATTATACACACGTGTGTAGCGACACATGACGTGTGTCGCTAACTCTTTGAGTTATCGAGATTAATACGGTTTTGTTAAAGACACCCATATATAGGCGAAATTTGACTTTTGATGAACTCTGGTGACCTCAATACTGACCGGCCTAAGCAATGGTCGGTATACTTTCGATAGAGCTTGACTCGAGTTATCTAACGTTTTCCGCTTATCACTACCCCGTGTGATTTTTGAGTTCTTAGGGGGCGGCTACCCTCCCCCCCCCCCCCCCTCCCGGCAGTCTGTGGTTGGCGCGAACCCCGGCTGTGCATGGGTTAACATGAATTATATTGTATGTCTTTAATTAAAATATTACGCGTCTGCCCTGCCCTTCCCGTCTCTACCCTGGCGTGTCCTGCCTCTGCCCTGCCCTGCTCCACCATCTGTCTTGCCCTGTCCTACCTCTGTCTTGCTTTGCACTGCCATCCCTTGCCTGTCCCGCCCTGTCCTGTGCTTTGCACTGCCATCCTTTGCGATCCCCTGCCCTGTCCCGCCCTGTCCCGCCATATCTTGCCATGTCCTGCCCTGTCCTGCCCTGTCTTACCTCTGACCCGCCTCTGCCCCGCCTCTTTCCCGTCCTGTCCTGTCCCTCCCTGTCCTGTCCCGCCCTGCCCTGCCCCGCCCTGCTTGGCCCTGCTCTGCCCGTTGCCGCCACCCTGTCCTGCCCCGCCCAGTGGCGCCGGCACAGCTGTTGCATTGGCGTGCTCTCGGTTAGATAAGTCAATTTAGATTACCCGATACAGAGTGAAAGTTTCGGTCAGCGGAGGGGGGAGGGGGGGGGTCAGAGAAAAGAAACGTGTTGAGCGACGGGGGAGTACCCCGACAGCGAAAAGTTGTCGAGCAATCGTCTCCGGTGGGGGGTAAAGTGTATATAATTTGTATCCCAAAACTGGGGGGATAATCTCCCCCTTCCTGACGACTGGCGGGACGGTGTCCCTCCCCCTCCCCCTACGGCGACACCCTTGCCTGAGAGAGCTTATTCCAGCATGTAGAGGAGTCATTCTGAGCTGTAGAGGCCCAAATCGCACATACCTACTGAGGGCTCAGTCGGACCTATTGAGGACCTACTTGGATTAAGGTTCGGTAATATAGCTCGTAGTTCGCTCGAGACTATTTAGCTGGTGATTCCGTTTCAGATCACAACATGGTATGATCGGTAGGATACCGCCGGAGCCGGAGACCGCCGACAGCGACTCCCGGCTTTGGCGGTGGGCGGACAGCGACTCCCGGCTTTGGCGGTGGACGGACAGCGACTCCCGGCTCTGGCGGTGGACGGACAGCGACTCCCGACTTTGGCGGTGGACGGACAGCGACTCCCGGCTTTGGCGGTGGACGGACAGCGACTCCCGGCTCTGGCGGTGGACGGACAGCGACTCCCGACTTTGGCGGTGGACGGACACGACTCCCGACTCTGGCGGTGGACGGACAGCGACTCCCGACTCTGGCGGTGGGTCAGCAGCCTCCTGATCTGGCCATGATGACCGTTCGCCGGGTGGCGACAGTGACGGCCACCGCGGTGGAAGCGACCTTTGGCGGAGGTGACCACGATGGAGGCGGCCATAGCAGTGGCGACCATCGCGAAGACCACCACAGCGGAGGTGACCATGGCGGTGACGGAAGCTTGTCAAGTGGCTCGCAGGGCGCCAGAGGTGATAGCAGCTGCAGCGAGTTCAGAGGTGTCGGCAGCGACTCTCGTCGCTGGTGTAAGCTGTGGCAGATTCGGTGGTGTTGGCAGTGATAATTGGTAGTGGCGACTGCCATGGGCGTATTTAGGGGGGGACACTGCGCCATCCCCCCGCGAAGGCGCCTTCGGTTCATGAAATGCGTCTCACATTCAGCGAATGGCGCCGTTGAATGTTAGGCGCGCTCCGGCTGAATATGAGTCACGTTACACTGAATGTAAGGTGCGCTCCGATACATTTCTGAAGGCGACTTCCCACATACCTCTAAAGGCGCCCTCCGATACCCCTCTAAAGGCGCCCTCCCACCTACCTCCAAAGGCGCCCTCCCAAATACCTTCAAAGCGCCCTCTCAAATACTTCCAGATACGCCCTACCAAATACTTCCAGAGACGCCCTCCGATACACCTCTGAAGGCGCCCTCCCACATAGCTCCAAAGGCGCCCTCCAATACATCTCTGAAAACGCTTTCCCACATGCCTTTAAAGGCACCCTTTTGATACACTCATGAAGGCGCCCTCAAACATATCTTCAAAGGCGCCCTACCGTATACCTCCAAAGGTGTCCTCCGAGACAAATATGCAGGTACCCTCCTACACACCTCCAAAGGCACCTTACCGATGCACCTTTGAAAGCGCCCTCCCACATATCTACAGGCTCCAAAGGCGCCCTCCGATACATCTCCGATGGCGCCCTCACACATACCTTCAAAGGCGCCCTCGAATACACTTTCGGAGGCGTCCTCCAATACATTTCCGAAGGCGCCCACCGATTCACCTTTGAAGGCGTCTTCCCACATAGTCCGAAAGCCCCCTCAGATACATATATCCGAGGCCCGAGGGCGCCCTCTCTACATACCTCCAAAGACGCCCTTCGCTGAATGTGAGGCTCTGGTCTCACATATGGCGGCTCTAGAGCTATTTGGTATAGCGCCCTCGGAGGCGTACCGTAGGGCGCCTTTGGAAGTATGTGGGAGGGCGCCTTCAGAGGTGTATCGGTGGGCGCCTTTGGAGTCATGTGGGAGGGCTCATTCAGAAATGTATCGGAGGGCGCCCTTGGAGGTATGTGGGAGGGCGCTTTCAAAAGTGTATCGGAGGTCCCTTTTGGAGCTATGTGGGATGGCGCTTTCAGAGGTGCAACGGAGGGAGCCTTTGGAGGTATGTGGGAGGGTATGTGGGAGGGCTGGGGAGGGTTATTTTTTATCATTTATCCCCCCCCCCGATCAACAACAACTGTCGCTGACGGCGCCCTCATATGGGGGTTTGGCGCCCTCTTGAGGGCTTGCCCTCCCCCCCCCCCCATTGACAGATTTATAATACGCAACTGGTGACTGCACCATGGGCGGCGCCACGGATTTTTGTCAGAGGGGGGGGGGGGGGGCAAGTCGAAATTTAGGGGGCCTCCATTTGAGGGGGTCTCCATTGGAGAGGGGGCCTCAATTTGAAAAAGGGGCTTTGACCTCCATAAGGCTCTTCTCACCTTCCCTCTGGCTTCCAGAGAGGGACGCTTATGGACTTCAGGGGCACCTCTGACCTCCATAGGACCCCCTCTGGCCTACAGGGGACCAGGGGCGTAGACAGGATTTATACCAGGGGGGATGGGATCAGAGGGACCCTCGTAGCCAAGGGGGGCCCACATAATTAAATAGTACAGTATGCTGTAAGTTGTGACAAATAACTTTCGACAACGAAAAATATATTTTATTTTTATTTTTGGGAGTCGATACTCAAAATTGTGGAAATCCGCGATATCCATTTCAATATAATGTTATTTCATTTCTTTCGTTTTTTTTTGCAATTTGCTTCAAAACTGGATTGTCTACGATTTGTAAAACATTTATTGTTTTTCCACCAAAAATGGCATGACAGGACGTGATTAAAACGTCATTATCTCCCAAAGTACGCCACGATTTTCATTGAAATGTTGTTTATAAGACGAAGAATGGATACAGCATAAGGTACTGAAAAATTGACGTCGATATATTGTTTTCAAGCTATTGAGAAAATCAGGGAGGAGGAGGGCAGATTTACAGAAAGCTTTGGATACCGTTTGCTTATACATTTTTCTTGAAGAAAAAAATCCACCACATTGAGATACGGTTTTGTTTTACAACACGATAGAGTCATATCTTAACACGCGCCCTGGAGAGCCTCTGATAATTACACGCCCTGGGGGGATTCCCCCCCCTTAAGATCTTGAAAACCACGCAACGTAGCGACAATCAAAAGACGGCATTAGATAGCTCCAAACAAGCTCTATGGAAGGTATATCTGTCTTTTTTATGTCAGCTCAATATTGAGGTCACCAGAGGTCATCAAAGGTCAGATTTTCCAGTTTTAGGACTTCGCTCGAGAAACCCCCCAAATATCACGGGAACTATGATAGCTAGGACAAACAAAAAAAGCCATTGAAAGCTCTTTAAATATTTAATCGCCATCTGTGTCCTCAAATTTGAGCTCAGATCAATATTTTAGGATCCAGAGGTCATCAAATGTAAACAAATGTTTTTTGGCAAAACAGTTCTACGAAAATAACTTTTTACCTAATGAAGATAAGGCACTATGTTTTACGCCATCGTGTTTGTCTCGTCAAGGCGCTTCTAATTCAAAATCGTAGAAGGATAAAGATTTCCACTGGAGGGTCGCTCAGGAAAGTACGGGTCAACGTCTTTGTCCGGATGTGTGTCCAGACGAGATCTTTGGCCACCTCTGCAGGTCGACGCTGCGGATATTGGTTCGGAAGATAACCAGGGGAGGGTGCGAAAAGCGCCACCCCAGCCAATGGTGTTCGGCTGAGACCCTAGCCCATGCCGGGTTAATACTTGTACATTGTCAAAGCCTTGTACTCCTCTCAGAAGTTACTAGCAAACACTGCAAAACAATGAGAACTTTGACTGATCTTCCTTCGAGAGTCTCACCGGCGCACGACCGGCAGACCACCTCTACCACCACAGGACCCTCTAAAGGACAGCATAGAGTCCTCTACAGATCGGCAGGGGCCTCTAAAGGCCGGCAGAGGGTCATCTACAGATCGGCAGGGCCCTCTTAAGGTCAACAGAGGGCCTTCTACAGATTGGCTGGGGCACTCTGCAAATCGACAAGGCCCCTAAAGGCTGGAAGAGGGCCCTCTACAGGTCGGCAGGGCCTCTCAATGCCGGCAGAGGCCCTCAGGGCCCTCTATAAGCCGGAAGGGCCCGCACAGGCCGGAAGGGCCGTCTAAAGGCCGCCAGACCCTCTACAGGTCGGCAAGGCCCTCTAAATGCCGACAGAGGCCCTCTACAAATTGGCCGTTCAATCTACAGATTGACAGGACCCTCTAAAGGCCGGCAGAGGGCCCTTTCCAGATCGGCAGGGACCCTCTACAGATCGGCAGGGCCATATAAATAACGGCAGAGGGCCCTCTACAACCGACAGGGGCCCTCTAAATGCCGGCAGGGGGCCATCTGCAGATCGGCAGGGCCCTTTAAAAGCTGGTAGAGGGCCTCTCCACACTGTCTGGGCCCTTGTGTACGTATTTACATATGCATGCCTTTAACAGACAAGCAAGTGCTGTTATTTATTCCTGTTACGATTTGATTAGGTTGGTGGGCGTTCTTTTATGCGACGTAAGGCGTTTCGCGGGCGCCTGACGCCATCCAAAACACTGGGGCCTTCGTCCCCAGGGGGCTCTCGCTCGGTCGCCAGAGGGGCCTGCCTGGCCTCCAGGGGGGGGCATGGCCCCCTTGCCCCCTGCCTACGTCCTTGCACGGGACCCATGGCCTTTGAACTCCAGAGGGCCTCTCTGGCTTCCAGAGGGCCCCCTCTGGCATTCGGTGGCCTTTCTGACCTCCAAATGACCCACTCTGACCCCAGGGGCCATCTCTGACCTCCCCTCTGACTTCCAGATAGCCTCCTCTGGCCTTCAAAGGCCCCTCTGACCTCCATAGGACCTCCTCTGGCTTCCAAGGGCACCTGTGACCTCTGCGATGGGGCCTCTTTGAAGCATGGAGGGGCCTTCTTAAATGACAGGAGGGGCAAAAAGGTATGCTTGCTCCCTCCCCCCCCCCCCCCTCCCCGACGACAGGAGGGGGTCGACTGCCCCTCCTGACCCCCCGATGGCGCCGCCGCTGGACTGCACTGCAGACTAGTTATTGATTCACCTTTTTTGGAAGGATTCAATCACGATTCATTTTGGAATATGAATGATTCAGTCACCGTTTGATTCATGGATATCCATGTTGAGAGATTATTCTTTCCGATTCAAAGAATCCATAATTTTGTGATCAAATCACGTTTGACTCACCATTGAAATAGCGTTGCACAGTCTCTTGTATTCAATCAGCCTTGTTTCTATGCGGGTTTTGATTCAATCATGATTCATGAAGAACAAAATTCGGTGGTGAATCGATTCTTCTTTGATTCAAGAGATTTTGATTGAACGATTCCTCCTTCTATTCAATCAGAGTCGAATCAATAACCAGTCTGGACTGCAGCGGATTCAGTGATACTTCTTCCAAATCACTAAATATAAATAAATCATAATTTTGGTGAATCTCAATATCAAGAACAGGATGATAAATGGCCTATAATTGTGTGTAAATAGTATTTCCTCGAAGCTCTGCTAAGGTATTCATTCATCTGGCCCCAGTGGCGCACACAGGATTCTATTTCGGGGGGTCAGAGCTCTAAAAGCGGGCCCCCAACTTTTTTTAATAGAAAACTTCGCGGATTTCGGTCACTTGATTTTGAGCGGGCCCCTACAGCATGGGATCTGAGACATGATAATTATCTTGTCAATGTCGTGTAAGGTGACTGCGTGTGCTACTGATGTGCGAATTTTAGGTGCGTCTGCTACTGATGTGCGGTACAACTGTCGAGAGTTGACGAAATGAAGTCAATGACAACACGCAGTAGTGGTGAACGATACGGTATTTTCGTAGCTGGTATGTGTGATCAGTTGGCTCGATACATAGCTGATTTTTACAACATACAATATCGCAACAAATGTGGAGACGGTCTCGCGCATGGGAAGACAACCAACGTATCCAGGGTCTGGTGTCAACCAGTTTCTGCATAGCTGTCGGGAAGCTGCGCACAGGCTTTCTGGAGTTTGGTCAAAATGAGAGAAGCACGGGGAACAGATCCGAACAGACCCCTACCAGAAACGGGCCCGTATCAAGAATATGCAAGGCTGGGCCCTGTTGTGACCGAGCCCTCGTCCTGACCGGGTCCATTATCACGCCTTTGCCAGCACCGGGCCCGTGCCTCGATCGGACCTGACCAAGACCGGACCCCTACCAGAAACGGGCCCGTATCAAGAATATGCAAGGACTGGGCCCTGTTGTTACCGGGCCCTCGTCCTGACTGGGCCACATGCCACGCCTTTGCCAGCACAGAGCCCCTGCTTCGATCGGGCCTGACCAAGACCAGGCCCTTACCAGAAACGGGCCCGTATCAAGAATATGTAGGGACCGGGCCCTGTTGTGACCAGGCCCTCGTTCTAACCGGACCCCATATCACGCCTTTGCCAACAGCGGGCCCCTGCCTCGATCAGGCCTGACCAAAACCGGGCTCCTACCCGAAACGGGCCCACATCAAGAATCTCCCAGGACCGGACCCTGTTGTGACCGGGTTCTCGTCCTGACCGGGCCCCATAACACGCCTTTTCCAACACTGGGCCCCTGCCTCGATCGGGCCTGACCAAGAACGGGCCCGTATCAATAATTTGCAAGGACCGGGCCCTGCTGTGACCGGGCCCTCGACCTGACCGGGCCCATATCACGCCTCTGCCAGCACCGGGACCCTGTCTTGAGCGGGCCCCTATCAGGAACGGGCCCCTACCAGGAACGGGCCCCTACCAGGAACGGGCCCCTATCAGGAAGGGGCCCGTATCAAATAATATGCAAGGACCGGGCCCTGTTGTGACCGGGCCCTCGTCCTGACCGGGCCCCATGCCACGCCTTTGCCAGCACGGGGTCCCTGCCTCGATCGGGCCTTACCAAGACCGGGCCCCTGCCAGGTATGGGACAGAATACGGGCCCTTTTGATGCGGGCCCCTCAGAAATTTCGGGGGGACCCCTTTGACCCCCCCCCCCCCTCCCCTGCGTGCGCCACTGTCTGGCCCTGTCTTTCTGAGGAAACCGACAGCAACGAAGCAAACTATAAAATAAGCGTCCCTTAATAATTTAGTTATGTCATGTCTCTGAATTATGTCTGGTGGATCCCCTTAGAGACGGGCAAAAAACGATGGGATGAAATCGAAACAAAAAGTTGTAGTATATTACAAATTATAATTGAAAACTTGTCTTAGAAGGATTTTAATAGAGTAAAACTGATATTGCTTTAAATGACACAAGCATTATTACTAGTAAAATTACCGCTAGGTGTGCCCTATCCTTTGGCTTTTAAGTATGCGCTATTGCCGCTTCGCTTTTGCTGCTTGTTTGTGTTCTGTGAAAGAGCAAGGGCGAAGGAGAGGGCTTTTTTTGTGGATGGGAATGGTGTTTGTTTTTCTGTCATTTATTTGAAACACGCAAATTATTATCGTCGTGTGATACTTCGCAAATTAAATCGCAATGAACTTTTTTCTCTAGCTTTCCAAAAGGTAAGATTCTCGAAGGAGTTTTAGAGTGTTTGTATATACCGTGGGGTTGATGCATGCGGCCTTGGCGCCTTGAACGCTTTCTCTTTTTGTCATTATTTTAATTCCGGTCGAAGGATAGCTAGATAGATACATGCCAATTATAGGTTATTTTTCCGTGTCCTGTGGATATTTTGTATACGTGGTGAGTGAGTTTGTAGTAGTGTTAAAGTGCTTTGTTTAAGTGCGCCAAGTTCGTCACTTGCCTGGTCCATAATCTTCACTGTTTGATTGACACAAAAGTTGTCACACAATACACAAGAGTTGTCATAAACTAATGATGGGAAGACATTCTGGAAAACTATAGCATTACCTTTTATACTATACGGAACAAGCATCATAAACCTAACAGAAACAGAAGTAATTGAACTACATACAACACACAGAGAACGGAGTATATCTGCCAAAATATTTATTAGAATTAAATTTCTTAGAATCTAGCACCTAGAATTAATTTCTAGGAGCCCCAAAATATTCACCAAAATGTACTATACCTAAGAGGAGAAATTGGAGCATCACATATCAGTTGGGCAAACTACGGGGAGGCAATCAAAAAGTTGATCGATCAAAAAGTTGATCGAAGTGGGCGGAGCGATGCCCTTATAAGGGCATGCTTGCAGACCTTCAGTAACCCATCAATATTTGAATAATAAAGCGATGAAATAAACCCAGAACCACAGAATCAGCAAGTAAAAATATGAAACTATGCAGATTATATGAAAGCTACTTAAAATAAAAATAAATGAACGTGCATTCGATGATCTACGGCAATCAACAAATTGATTACAGGCATCTGAAAATTACGGCGCTGATCAACTTTTTGATTGTGCAAACAGCTGGCTAATCAATATATTGATTATGTTAACTTATACTGAAAATGTTATAATGCTAATGTTAATTTTATTGTTAATGTTATACTGGAAAAGCAAGCTGAAATCAAATAATATTAATAATTAATCCAAATGGAATCATCTGATAAATAATTAGTTCACTAGGAAGCATAACGAATGACCTCGATTTTATGAATTTAGGAAATACTTTTTATTTGTATTCAGAAAGACACAAAGACACAGTCAGTGGATACTGGAACAACACTATTTTTGTAGATCAATAATTTTTCTTTCTTTTCTAACAAACATATGATGTACATAGGCTTTCTTTCGATGTACATGACACGTTTCAGTGTGGGGATGTACCAAAACCAATCAAAATATTGATTGCATGCCCATATTAGGGCATTGCTCCGCCCACTTCGATCAACTTTTTGATCAATCAACTTTTTGATTGCCTCCCCCTAGTTTGCCCAACTGATATGAAGACTAGAACATAAAGAGAGGACTACAATATCTTGTAAACATTCAAGAATGGGAAAATCAGTTGCTCAAAAATGTATCAAAATGGTATCAATACTTCAAGAAGCTATAGACAAGAACTTGGAATTCAAGAAGCAGAGTTTCAAAGAATGAAAAAGAAGAATATCAAAGAGGACAACCAAATGGGATTTAGAAAGATGGCAAGAAGAAGTTAAAAGTAAAAGAAGCTTAAATCTGTACCAGAAATGGAAAACTGAAATTAAAGAAGAATCTATGTATGACAACAGACCTTCATCAGTTATCCTATACAAAGCAAGAACTGGAATTTTTCCATTAAACAGAATGAGACACACAGGAGGAAGTATTGGATGTGACATGTGGGGCAGAGGCAGAAGATACAGCACACTTTATCCTACAGTGTCCTAGAATACAAGAGGAGAAATGGAACACAAATGGAACTGTACTACAACAACCTTATGAAGAAAATCTGGAAGATACTATTGGAAACTTCCTGTTCGACAAAGAAGATATCAAAGATAAAAAGGAAATATTCAAAATCTGGAAAACTAGAAAGAAAAAAAAAAACAAGTGAAAATGCTCTAGATGAATGACTAATGACAGACGAGACATAGACGAGTAGGGACTCAAGGAGGTGCCATTACAAAGGCCATACCTCTGAAACTCATCATCATCATCACTGTGTTTAGTATTGTGAAGGCAGTGGCAGCACCAGGGGTCAAACGTAGGTGATGCAACCAAGGGGGGCTGTTTCATTTTGTTTTAAAGTACATTGGTAAATATATGCAGGTCACCTGGTTAAAGGGACTGTCTCACCTTGTTGTTGAATCACACTTAATTGTATGTCTACATGTAAGGTGAGGTCAACTGAACATGTTTGTGAACTTTTGTTCTCTAAAAAAAAATGTTTATCTTGGAAGATATTCAACTTTTAGTTTTAAGCAGAAAGTTGGGTTGGTGATGTCATTATTTTTTGTTTTAATAACAGGGAAATCCTTTGTGCTGCCAAATGTATGGCACAATTTGTTGTCAACTTGTAACAGCGATGAGAAATTGTGAAAGCAAAAGGATTCAGAATCAGATAGTGAAGTGGGAAGTTTAGTGGCTGGAGTGTGGAAACCAGTGACAGGGGAAAACAAGAAGAAGTCTACATGCAAAGGTGGATATAAGGTATGTGGTCTCACATTATCAGGTTCGGATTATATCAGGTGTGACGGGTGCAAGCAATGGTTCCACCCAAAATGTCAGGACCTAACTATCGAGGCATTTGCGGCGATCTCCAAGTATGAGTTCATTTGGCTCTGCATTGAGTGCAAGCCCAACTTGATGGTTATGATAGTCAGGCAAACACCTAGAATCGAGGATAGCCGAAACAGGGAAGAAAATAATGTGTGCCTTTAATGAGTCCAATCCCAATGGGGACCTTGCAAAACAAATAGAGAACAGGATGGCCATGATTGAGAAGTCATTTGTCCAAATTAAGGAACAACAGACTAGAGTGGAATCATCTATCAACAATCAAAAAGAGCCAGTACAGGCGATGCCAAAAGTATCGGAAGAGTTGAAACATAGGGCAGAGCAGTTGCAGAAGTTTGTGCAGTCCAGGGAGAATGAAAATCGGGAGGGGAACCTGATTCTCCACAACATACCTGAGTCCAAGTCAGAAAATGTTGATGAACGCAAACAGTATGACATGGACAGCTTCCAAAATGTTGCATTTGCACTCTTGGGGGAACTTGGCAAATGTGGAAGTCGGGCAGATTATCAGACTGGGCAAACGGGCAGAAGCAGCAACTGACAACTCTGGTGCAAATCCGAAACCAAGGCTTATGCTCGTTAGGTTGACCAACAAGGACCATGCTGATTTGCTTCTCAAAAACCGCACCAAGCTCGGGGATGTAGGCTTCCCCAATGTGTACCTCACCAGGGACATGTCTCCTGAAGAAAGGGAGAGACAGAAAAACTTGAGGGAGGAGCTTAACAGCTTGGGAAAAGATACCCACAAGATCTTTCAGGGCCGGATCGTTGCACGGAACTGAAGGGCCCAAGGAGAGGAAGTATCTTACTTGTTTTACACCAATGCCAACAGTTTAACAAATAAGGGAAATGAACTGCAAGGTAAGATTGACAAGCTCAAACCAGATATCATAGGAATCACTGAAGTTTGGATGGAGAACTATATGTTACAAGGATACCACCCAGCATTCAGAAAGGACAGAGCTGAGGAAGGTAAAGGTGGATGGGTGTTGCTGCTGGTACGAAATCACCTCCAAGTCACAGAGTGTGTTGAGCTTAGTTCCTCACCCTTCATGGATTCTGTGTGGTGCATTGTAAACATGTCCAAATCAAAAAGATTGCTGGTAGGAAATTGCTACAGGTCACCCAACAGCAATCAAGAGAATAACCACATCATGCTTGAAATGTTAAAGAAAACTCGGAACATGAGAGCAGACAGGTTACTGATAATGGGTGACTTCAACGTTGCATGCATTGATTGGGAAGGTGTAGTAAATGATGCAGAGATGTCATCACTGAAGTATAATTACAGGAAGGGAAAGTTTATTGAAATGAACGAGAGCCTTAGCCTTGTGGACTGGTCTGGCATTGAGCCAATGCATGCATTGGTTGCATTGTTGCATTGTTGAATAGGCCTGGGGGTTTATTAAAGAGACACTCAACAAGTATATGGCGCTCCACATACCACAGATCAAGCCAAAACAGAAATTCAGACCAATTGCCTCCTGGTGGTCCATTGAACTGACCAAAGAAGTAAAACAGAAATTCAAAACCTGGAAAGACTATTCAAGAAGCAGGTATTCTGAAGACCACAAACTATATGCCATTCAAAGGAACAAGACAACAGCCTTGATACAGGAGGCTAGGCGCAGATATGAAAACCAGATAGTTGTAAATGCCAAGCAAGAGCCCAAGAAACTTTACCAATACATTAGATCTCAACAGAAAGCAAAAGTAGTAGTTGGCCCACTTGACAATGCAGGGAAGATGACAGAAAATGACCAGCAGACAGCCGAAATATTGCATTCCTTTTTTCAGTCTGTCTTTGTGCAAGAGAGCAGAAGCCTGCCTGACTTCCCAAACCTAGTCGAAGGAGATGTAGCTTTCAGTGCGCTAACCATTGGTCTTGATGGGATGCTCTCAGAGTTAAAGAGGTTAAAACTTGGTTACTTGACAAAGCAGCAGGGCCAGATGAAATTCACTCCTTTGTACTGAACAGATGTGCAGATCAGCTGGCACTCCCTCTTAGGATCCTCTTCCAGAAGACTTTAGATGACGCACACTTCCCAAAGACTGGAAACTGGCTAAGATAACTCCAATATTTAAGAAAAGATCCAGAAAATTCCCAGGATACTACAGACCTGTCAGTTTAACCAGTCAGACATGTAAGGTTCTCGAGCGCATCATCAGGAATCATCTCATACAGCACATTGAACAGCACAACTTGATTACCCCTCATCAACATGGATTTGTGCAAAAGAAGTCTTGCCAAACAAACCTACTAGAAGCCTTTGAAGATTGGACCAAGATATTAGAAAAAGGGCATAACTTTGATATAATATACTTGGATTACCAAAAAGCCTTTGATACAGTCCCACACAGAAGGTTATTGAAGACACTCAGTGGATATGGCTTGAGGGGGATGGTACTGTCCTGGGTCAAAGAGTTCTTAACTGACCGTTTTCAGCAGGTTGTTGTCGGTAACAGCTGCTCGACTTTGGGCAAGGTGACTAGTGGGGTCCCCCAGGGATCGGTCCTGGGGCCTACGTTATTCATCTTGTACGTCAACGACTTGCCGACCCTGGTCCGAAGTTGTTTTAAAATGTTTGCAGACGATACCAAACTATACAGAGGAATTCAGAACCCCTGTGACTCTCGTGCTCTACAAGATGACCTAAAGACTCTTGGTGACTGGTCTGATAAATGGCTCCTTAAATTCAACGCAACCAAGTGCTCAGTTATGCATTGTGGTCCTTCTAACCCGAACACAAGTTATTTCATGAGGCAGGAAGATGGACAAGTTCATCAACTGGAGACACCATGTCCGAGAGGGACCTGGGAGTACACGAGCACCCTAAAGCCGACAACTCACTGCCACAAAGCAGTAACAAGGCCATAGGCCTGTTCACGGGGTCTGCGGTTGCCGCGGCCAAGAGGGCGGGGTTTAAAAAAAAACGGGGTTTAATCGTCAGCCAATCACGAAAGAGCAGATCCGGGAGGAGAGACTACTCTCTGCGGCTCCTGCGGTTGCTCGGGAGCAGCCGCAAAAGAACTTCGACATAAATGGCGCGCGTCCGACAAAGGTTGCGCACTGTTTTGTTGATATCGCAGCTCAATGGTGACTGTTTGACCAAAAATTACAATTCGTAGTGACTCGTAGATATTCATGTAGTTGAGTGGTTTTGGAAAACATTGAGGGTTTCCATGAAATTGCCTATTCGTTGCGAACGCTACACGCGCCATTTATCGGACGCCATCAGCGGCCGCAAAAGTGTTCAATGTTGTTCAAATTAAGCTCCGCCTCTTGGCCGCGGGAGCCGCGGCGGCTGCAGACCCCGTGAACAGGCCTCATGTCGGCTCCGAAACTCATGAGAATAGCTTTTGATTGCCTGAACATGTCAAATTTCAACATACTGTACACCACATATGTGAGACCCCACCTCGATTTCTGTGTTCAAGCTGTTGGTCCCTACATGCGACAGGATTTCTTGGCCCTCGAAAAGGTTCAAAGACGTGCAACCAAATTGACCAAGGGGTTCAAGCACTTACCATACCAAGAGCGCCTGAAACGGCTGAAGCTATGTAGCATGGAAGAGAGGGTGAAAAGAGAGACCTGATTGAAACATACAAAATACTTACAGGAAAAGTCAGATCAGATCCTACTCTCTTTTTTAGAAAGCCCAAGACGAAAGAACCAGGGGCCACTATCTGAAACTCAAGAAAAAGAGGGTAATTCATCATGCAAGAGCAAACTTCTTTTCGAATAGAGTCGTAACACCATGGAACTGGTTACCGGAGGAAGTAGTGTCTGCAGAAACCACAAACGAGACAAACGAGAAAAACAGGCTTGACCGCTACTGGGCCGCAAAGATGCTATCCTCATCCACTTCCTAATAGTATTCTGCCAACTAAGATGTGGGCACTGAATAGACCTTGGTCTAAACCAGCCCACTGCTTCAACTTCAACATTATTGCGGAGAAAAGGCGAACCACCCGGTGTCTAGATGCGAACCACCCGGGGATCGAGAAATGAAAGACGAAAATATTCCACGGCTGACCTTAAAACAAGTCGACTATCATCACCAGTTGGGTAAAGAGAGACGACGCTGTCGGTTTAGAGGCCCTGTTCTTCTTGATCTTGATCTATCTTTTTGATTAGATCATTGTGGTTATTTTAACTGATACCATACTTAATTTCAATGTCAAGCCATCCAAATGGCTATCTCAACTCAAATATAATGTTAAGGTGGGATAGTACCTTTAAAGGGAGTGTGCCTACTGTTTTGGACTGTCAAAAATATGTTGCATACAGTAAGTAGCTATTGGTTTGATTGTTGCATATGATGAAATTCATATCTAGTTTGCACATGAAATTCACATCCTTTAGTTGAATTTTCACTTATATTGGTTTTTTGCTTATTTTTTGTTTCGATATCTATAAAACGATCGTCACTATGGTGATGTTATGTAAAACGGCGCACATAAGACAATACAATTACGGTCACATCATGCAAGATAGAAAGACAAGTTTTGCACAGCACGTTCTTGCCACTGTGAACTTTATTATGTGAAAGTTTCATAGCTCTAAATTGATATCTTCTTCAAAAAATGGTCATCGGCCATCATCGAAACGGCCATTATCGAAAAACATGATGGCCGTCCATTTTCTGTTCGGCTGCTGCTGTCAGCGTGCACAAGCTGTTTTGTTGAATTGCTATTGACCGGCGCTAACAATATTCTAGCAGTTTACTCGATAGTTGCAGTGCTTCTAGTAGCGGAAGCCCTCTGGAGTCTACCCGATAACTTTTTGCTTCCAGCAAGTTTCTGGAGTCTTTGGAATATCTCAGCAACTAGGGCGAATCTGGAGAAACGAAGTCATGGGTCAATTCAGAAAATTATGTTCTATAGACCAGTGTCAATAACCCCAAATAAGCGATGTGAGTAGGCACACTCCCTTTAATGCTTCACTGCTGCAAACAGCCTGTCTAAATGCTTTCAGCTTGGAATTGGGTGTTAATTTCCAAGTTGCCTTTTCTTTATTTATTTATTTATTTATTTATTTATTTATTTAACATCATCGCCGACGGGGTGAACCATTTATGGGCGAAGTCACACAGATAAAACCACACGCATTCACATACTTAAAAGATCACATTACATCCCTCACCCATAACCATCTATACCTATAATAATACAAAAGATCACCTAGAAGATCCTCTATAATACAAAAGCGATGGTTAAAAGCTGTTAAATGACACAAATGGATTTAAAATATAAGAATAAAATACGAAATAAGAAATATGTGATGAAATAGTGAAGATAAAATAGCAAAAATGAAGACAAATGTAAAAATGAAAACGAATATAAAATTAAATAGAAATAAAAAGTAACAATAGTTACACACAGCAATACCTATCATATTTCGACACCGGTGACAAATAAAACGTACATAGCGCGTTAGACTACCTACTTGCAATGAAGCGACATATGACCTTACTTTGCCACAAAATGATGAGAGTGTCTGAGAACAGGTCCACCGTGGAACATTTATCTACGAGCCTATTAGCCAGTCTAGGCAGCCTCACAAAAAATGCCTTCTCTCACAGTTGACACCCTGGCATATGGAATGCTGAACAGAGTTCGAGATTGTTGTCTTGTGGCGCGGCAGGGTACATTGAGTGAGAATGACTAATATAAATGATGAACGGATTTTGCCAGTGAAAACGTTACGCAAAAACATGATATCGTATTGAGTTCTACGCGCAGATACAGACACTAAGCTAAAATGTTTCAGCAAGTCACAATACACAAGCGACGACGACTGAGAGCGCACCTGAGCGTTGAGCCACATTAAAAACTTATGCTCTATCCTTTCCAATCGAATGACATGAGATGAAGCGGCGCCTCCCCAAATCACGCTACAGTACTCCAAGTTGGAGCGAAAGTGTGCGCAGTACGAAGCGATGACGGATCGGTCATTGAGATATCCTCTGGGGCTGGCTTTTTGGAATGATCGAATGAGTACACCGAGAGCTCTGTTTGCTTTTTTCACTGAACTATCTACATGTGGCCCGAATGTAAGTTTTGTATCAAGTATAACTCCGAGGTCCCGAATTTGGTCAACGTGCTCTAATTCAGTCCTATCAATGTGATAAGTTGTTTCTAATGGCTTTGTTCTCAATGACATTCGGAAATATTTACATTTAGATGAGTTTAACTTTAACTTCCATACTTTTGACCACTCGTATAGCTTATTGAGGTCATTTTGAAGGGCTTGGGCGTCGGAGCTTCTGGAAATTTTCCTGTATAATTTTGCGTCATCCGCGAACAGCAGAACCCCAGAGGACATCCCAATAGAAAGATCGTTGACGTACATCGCAAACAGTAAAGCGGAGATTATACCTCCCTCGGGAGTACCCGAGGTTACCGGGCTCCATGCCGAGCACTGCCCGTTCACAACTACGCGTTGTTGCCTGTTTTCAAGATATGAAGTAAACCATAGCAATGCACAATGTGAAATGTTGTATGCATTTTTGAGTTTGTGGAGCAGGAGAGCATGATTAACGCTTTGATAAGCTGACGAAAAATCGGTGTAAATGCAATCTGTTTGAATACGTTCCTCAATGGATTCCCAGGCAGTGCTCAGCATTGATGCTAGGTTGGTCACACAGGAGCGGCCGGGTATAAAACCATGTTGCGCCGGTGACATGACAGGATCCACGTGACGCAACAGGGTAAAATATACAACTCTCTCCAGTACCTTTCCGAACAGAGGAATCAACGACACGGACCTGTAACAGCTCGGGTCCTTGACGCTACCCTTCTTAAAAATCGGCACGACATTTGCACGCTTCCAAGGTTCCGGGAATATTCCCTGCCGGAGCGACATCGAACATATTTTGGTCCATGTTTTTGTGTGTAGAACATGTTTACACAATATTTCTGTATAATAAGCATATCAAACAACATAGAATTTCCTCATTAGTACATTTCAGTTGTACACACACAAAAAAAAAACAGCTCTATCCACAACTACAGCAAATATAAATATTTTGAATATCTCACCACCTCAAACAGAGACATTTTAATCATGCATCTGCCTCAAAGGTTCTTTGCTGCTGCCGCACTAATGCCACATTGAGTTTCACCGGAACGGAAGCGCCTGGATAAAACCCTGCTCAATCTTGGTGTGTGCTGTTATGCTGAGATACCTCCAAAGATTTTGCTGAAACACGTTTGGGCTGTGAGGCAGTACCTCACAGCCCAATTTTGTGTTCACAGTACCTAGTCAATTTCAATGGCTAGGCTGATTTGGGCTTATCCATACAAAGAAACATCTTGAAATAACAAGAAAATGATATGCGTTTTTACCATTATTTTGTCCACATTTTTTCTTCTTTTTACCTTACTAAAATTATTCATGATTTAGGGAGAAACAAGATTATAGTTTATATGTATGGCTAATTAAAGGGAATGTTTCACCTTTGTATTAGTTTTAAACTGAAATAGCGATTATCTTGGGCCATTATTGAAATGTCTAAATTACTAAGGTAATTTTTCTCAAAACTTAACTTTTTAAAGGGAAATAATGACCTTTTGATTTTGTTAGCAACAATTTCTTAGGCTACCGTTATGTTTTTAAAATTATTTTATTTAAATTTAAGAATTAAATAAAATTATTCCCAAATTCAAAGTTGTAAGTTTGGAAAAAATACAAAACAAGTACCTTGTGTACTTCATGAAGGTCATTGACAAATTCGTCCTTCCCTACCATTGTTAACATCGAGTGCGGCATTTGTGGAGGCTCTGTGACATTTCCGATCAAACTGAGCGCTGCTCGGACACCCGCTAGTAGCGCTTTCGTTCTCCATGGCAACCAGGCGTCAGCCAATCAAAAGCCAGAAAGGGAACACGTTCTGGCTTTTCATTGGCTCACGCCTGGTTGCCATGGAGAACGAAAGCGCTACTAGCGTGCGTTCGAGCAGCGCTCTGATCCGTGAAGCAGTCCGTGAAGCATCCGTGATGCATGACTGACTATCAGTATAAGTCATGAATAACAACAACATGCAAACTATACCAACTCGAATAAAATAAGAGCGGAATGAATTGAACCCCAGGCAAGCTAGTATTCGCAAAGCACTCGGCACTGCGCCACAATAGCAAAGGTGAGGGAAATGCATATTGGATACAATATTATTACGTCACAAGTTTCTAAAGTGTCAACTACTATGAAATACAGTGATAAAATACCTTTAATAATGATTAACAAGAAAATTCAAACTTAAAAACAATAATTTGAATAAGTCTTTAACTAGCTTTCAACTCGAAATCAGATATATTTTGCAATGCTACACAAGAATGGCACCAGTGACGTAATTAACAAAGCCTGCTACGGGACTTGGGTATACTAATCAGGAACAACTCGCCAAGTGCGCCGAGATGGTTAAGTGCGCCGAGAAGCATGACAATGACTTTGTAAACAAATTGCCGACGCTAAATAGGTCGCCGTCGATGTGCATCGATGAGCTTCTGATTTAATTGCCAGTTTTGTGTTATTGTTCGTTAGTTTTTTTGGGAAAAATTATTATTTTTCATGATAAAATAAAGCATAGTGTTATATACAGCCACAGACAAACTATACACAACTCCTAATGTTGAAAACAAATGAATCATTTTGCAAAAATTGAGGGTCGCAACCACTAACTATGCCGCGTTGATGTGCATCGATGAGCTTCCGATCTTATTGCCACTTTTTCCAATCGCTGTTAGTTTTAGAAGATGGTCGGGCATATAATCACAACAAGCAGAACGCACAATATATTTTCCACTCCATTGCGTAAAAAAAACAATACGGGAAAGCCCGCAGTTTGATGAGGACCAAAAGTACTTGTCAAAAGGTCAGAAATAGTGCAAGTACCGGTCGTTAAAAGTGTGGAACGCTTATCAACTTTAACTTGAAATATCTTTCGGTAGGAAAGTTTTCATGCAAAATGTGATGAATTTGCAATATATTTTGATCTCGTCTGGCGATTTCAAGTGCTAACTCCATTTTAGTGGAAAAGGGTCATTATTTCCCTTTAAGCAATTTAATTTACCATTTGCAAAATGACTCCAGGCTGGTGCAGCCACTGATTGGCTGACAGACACTTTTTCAGCCAATCCCACTTTGTCAGCCAATCAGCGGCGGTCTATACCTCAATAATGACGTCATTTGCCCAAATCTAAAAACTTTATTTGTATAAAGTTAGTGACTTTCGAGTGAAAAAATATCACCTTCGTTTTCAGCAGCACTTACTTCATATTGTATACTACAACCAGCATATATTTGACAACTTTCAGAAACGTGAAACATTGCCTTTAAAGGGAAATAATCACCTTTTGTTTTTGTTAGCAACAACTTATTTGGCTACCGTTATGGTATTAAAATTATGTGATCTAAATTTAAGAATTAAATCAAATTATTACCTAATTCAAAGTTGGAAGTTTGAGAAAATTAATGATCAGTATTTTCCCTCCACTATTGGAAAGCACAACATCACGCTTCATCACGCTTTTGCATCAATCTGTTCAACGTTGTTGAATGGGCACTTGTAAACAAATCGCCGACACTAAATAGGTCACCGTAGTTTTGCTCGGCACCGGCCGGCCGGTGCCAAGCTAAACTGCCGATGTCAATGCACTTTTTGTCAAATGATTGTTGATTGTTCATAAAAGTTTGGCACATAGTTGCAAAAGATAGAGTGCAAGAAACATATTGCATACCTTAAGGATAAATAACAATGGGTAGGGAGGCTAATTTACTAAATTCGTTACCGAGTACTTGCTGAGTGCCGACCGATATAAGTGTGGATCGCTTATCGGTATGAAACTGCCAATATCATTCAGTAGGAATGTTTATATGCAAAATGTGATTAATTTACATCATATTTTGGCCTCTTCTGTCGATTTCATGTGCTAACTCCATTTTTGTGGAAAAGGGTGTTATCTCCCTTTAAGGTGAGGCACGGCCTCATATGACTCAATGGAAGAACAGCCACTGTTTGATGGTATTAAATGATAAGTTGATATGATATATCTGTCACATACAATCATTTCTTGTTTCTATTCTTATAGAGAAAGATATGGATTAACAACATGTATGCTGAAATCATGTTTAATTGAGTGTTCTTGTTGGCTGATGCAATGTCAATGTAAACGGGTGTTGGAGCACTGGTTGACATTTGATGGAGATCGTTTTTGAGAGCTAATGCCCATTTGTTCAGTTGTGGGTGCTTTGGGAAGAAACAACATGACAGTCATTGTGAGCTGGTGTTTATATAGAAGTCATGTGGGTGCATCACATAGCCAATATTTTTTGTGAATGCTGGATTTCTCTATTGACTTGATTCTAGTGACTGCAAATGTATGGTGCCTAAGTAACTGACTCCCTG
This sequence comes from Chirona hameri, assembly GCA_036785665.1. Classification (NCBI taxonomy): domain Eukaryota; kingdom Metazoa; phylum Arthropoda; class Thecostraca; order Balanomorpha; family Balanidae; genus Chirona; species Chirona hameri. The sequence continues at coordinate 116,207 of JAXIVJ010001768.1, forward strand.
ATCATCACATGCCAAAAGGCTATGACAGACTGCATTCTGAAATTATCAATATGAATAATGGGAATCTTGTGAACATTACAAAATTATTGAAAACTTTGGCTTCAGTTTTGTTAGTTATGTGTATTCAGGGTTAGCTCCCTTTTACTCAATATCCCCTTTTGTACCTCAGCTCCTGAAAAGACTCCTATGTTCACTGGTCTAAGAGAAAAAATACTTCAATGATGACCTTGTCCTTGTAAATAGAAAAAAGACTTCAAGAGAAATTATAATTTTGCAGAGAAATTCTAGTGTTGAATTAATTAACTTGGAAGTGTTTTTATATTTATGAGGAAAAGGTCATCATTGAAGTAATTTGTAGTTTAGACCAATGTTCCTTGCATGAGTGCTCAGTTTAGACCAAGGTTCCTTGCTTGAGTGCTCAGTTTAGACCAATGTTCCTTGCATGAGTGCTCAGTTTAGACCAATGTTCCTTGCATGAGTGCTCAGTTTAGACCAATGTTCCTTGCATGAGTGCTCAGTTTAGACCAAGGTTCCTTGCATGAGTGCTCAGTTTAGACCAAGGTTCCTTGCATGAGTGCTCAGTTTAGACCAATGTTCCTTGCATGAGTGCTCAGTTTAGACCAATGTTCCTTGCATGAGTGCTCAGTTTAGACCAATGTTCCTTGCATGAGTGCTCAGTTTAGACCAATGTTCCTTGCATGAGTGCTCAGTTTAGACCAAGGTTCCTTGCATGAGTGCTCAGTTTAGACCAAGGTTCCTTGCATGAGTGCTCAGTTTAGACCAATGTTCCTTGCATGAGTGCTCAGTTTAGACCAAGGTTCCTTGCATGAGTGCTCAGTTTAGACCAAGGTTCCTTGCATGAGTGCTCAGTTTAGACCAATGTTCCTTGCATGAGTGCTCAGGTTTTATTGAATGCCCACTGGTGATTGGAACTACAAACTTTGTTTGCATATTGGGGCTCAGTAGCATACCAGAATATAGAGCAATGATTTGCACATTGACTGACCTAGAAACAAATAATCCTTCTAATTATCAAGTATAGGTACCATAAGCTTAAAGGGACATTGCCACCTTTCTGAAAGTTGTCAAATATACGCCGGTTGTACCCGAAAATATGGAGTAAGTGCTGCTGAAAACGATGGTGATATTTTTTCTCTCGAAAACTTCACTCAATTTATAATAATTAAGTTGTTAAAATTTGGGTTGATGTCATTATTGAGCTAAATAGAGCTATAGATAAATCCTTTACGCTACCGAAGTTTGGCACAATTTTTGTCAGACAATTCTGGCGATTAAAATACAAGCAGGTACCAGGTAAACTGTGTCGCACTCACTTCACCACCGAAGTCTTGTCACTGAAAGCTCCACATACCACACATCGAATTCTTGGCATCGTTTGAAAATTGCATTAGAGTTTCACTTTATAGAAGTCTAGTTATCCTGATATAACCCACGGTAAATATAATACACCCAGCGATCGAGAAACGAAACGCGTAAATATCTCCAAGGTTTACCTTAAAACAAGTCGACTATCATCACCATTGGGTAAAGAGAGACGTCATCGGCTTTAAACCCCTATTAAAATACACGTGGGATTCATTTGTTACAATTGTCAAGACCAAGCTCGAATTTCTTTTCGAATAGACCTATGTGGTTGTTTTAACTGCTACCCTACTTAATTTCAAAGCAAATCCAACAACATGGCTATCTCAACTCAAAACTAATGTTAAGGTGGGAATGTCCCTTTAACTAGAAAACCAGTTAAACTCTGGAAGACAATGAACTCATGAACCAGCAGCAGCATGTGACCAAATCTCCAAAAAAAAAATTGTGATTTAGCATAATTGTAGGATGTTAAACTCATATATGGCACAAGCATAGTCATTCCGACCATTTGAAAACTCAAAAGAGCTTGGTCTCCTTGCACACAAAGTTCTCAGTTGTTGCTCAAAACAAAAATTAGTAAAGGCTAGGTGAATTCAAATAATTGGCAACTTGACAATACACATCCCATTCTGACAATACACATCCCATTCCAAAGTCCTTTATAAGAGTGACCTTATAGCTTAGGAAGGTTGTTCATCAATTGTCCCAGCCCTCTGAAGTCGCAGAAATAATAGTACATGCAATATACATGTAAACAATGCAATTTAAGCAGAAGTACCTATAAGTAGTACCTATTCAATGTGTTCAAAACAAATTATTATAATAAGTAAAATAAACTGATGAAGGTACAATAAGAGAATGTGATTAAATGGAATAGGGAACCTTTAACATTAGTTTTTAACTGAGATAGCCAGATTGTCGGGAGTACCGAGAAATCTCCAAATCTGAAATTTGTCCCTCCAAAACGACCTAGTTGCTGAGTTTCAACGCAAAAACTGTTGGAGCTATTGGGAGCTATTTTAAGGGACAAATCTCGTGACGTTTCGCATACGTCATTGGTGTGATTTCTACCGCACTTAGTGTCGCTATTTGAACCGACCACCACAGAAATGCATCATGTGTGGTAACAGAATTGCAAGGAAGGCTCGTTCCTCGTCTGGCATAGCCATTGGTTCAAAATCCGTTTCACGAAGCTGATTCGTCTAGATTGCGCTATCGCCGCTGTTGTGGTCCAAGGCAAACATGACAAATCTGAAACATCATGTGACTAGGTTTTAAATAAATCATTTCGTCAATTTTTAACCGATTTCCAATTGAAAATTAACGAAAGATGCTTCGTGGAAAGACGCATTTTTGCTGGGTGGCTGGTCGCGGTACCTGCAATATATCGATTAAATGTTGCCAATGTTTGTTTTTGCTTTACGCTGACTTGCGGATAAGTTCATGATGAGCTACAAATATTATTGGCCATAACTTTGTCAATTTCCATTGGATTTCCAATTGAAAATAATGCCGACACTCATCTTGAAAAGGCGCATCTTGTGATGGGTGATTCGTACTGGTAGCTGCAATGTTCGCTGCAGTAGAAGCACATCCACATATTTATTTATACAAACACATTTATGGGTATACCACATATATGTATGCACATGCACATTCATGGGTGTGACTTCAGGTTCACGCAACGCCACTCCAACTCCACTCATGCAACGCCATAGTGCAAACATTCACATTTTACACATGTCAAAATATGAATATTTTGTTCTTCAAAATTATCACAAATTTCCCAGCGAACGAGGTTGTTACTTGTAGTAGTGTTATTTACATATTCTGATTCAAGGATAGACTTTTGCCGGCATGACGTCACAACTCATTTTGGTGACGCAAGATTGTTGTGACGTCACACGTACAAATATCAATATTTTTGTCCCTTCAAATTATGCCAAATTGGTTTTTTTTTCTCGCAAAAACGAATGTCAACCGTAATCAGGACACTATTTCCATCATTCCACATACTTGTCCCAAGGTGCACTATTCCCTTTAATGTAAAGCATGCACTTGTGAGCTTCAGAAAGTATGCAAGTTTGTGTTAGTTTTTAATTGCATGAATTAGGAGAAAGAGTATATATATTTTTGTTTTGCATAAATTGTATAGTTTTTTAGCATTACAATATGATAACAATTGCTGTGAACAGTGGCTTGACTTAAACTTATAGAATTGTTAATGCTATTTCTGATGGGTTCATGCTGTGATTTTTGTCAAATGTATGGTAAATCTTCTCTATTAGTGGATGATTGTCATGTCCATTGGCCATTGACCATTTGCAATTTTACCACATTGCTATTCAAAACCGTAGGTTTTGACAAAGTCAAATACCGGAGGTTTATACTGGGGCAGCCTATTCGTGTAGTGACTTTGTATGTATGTTTGTGTGACTAAGGTCTTTTGGTCATAGCTCATCGACGAAAAGGCGCAGCACCACGCCGTCTGCACCGCCTTGAGCACCTAAACGGGGGACATAGGATGGTGCCGGTCGATCGGTGCCACGTGCCGCCACGTGACCCCATTGCAAAAAACTGCTCGCCAAGACGTGGCGCCCATACCGAGTGACGCAGGCGACCAAACTCGGTGGGCGGGTATTCCTCATGTGTGTGGGGTGACCTTGGGGGTGGCGACGGCGGCGCCCGCAAAGCACTTCCGGCTGGCACGTGCAACTTTTTCAGCGGGGTCTTCAATTCGGTCGGCCATAACAGAATAAGCGGCGACAAATAAAGCATGGCAGCAGATAGCCCTGGCCACCACCTACCCAAAAACACTAAATTTGGTCCGGCTAGCTCTCATAACTCAAGAGTTACTCTTGAGTTATGAGAGCTAGCCGTACCAAATTTAGTGCTTTTGGGTAGGTGGTGGCCAGGGCTATCTGCTGCCATGCTTTATTTGTCGCTGGAGTCCCGGGTTCGAATCCCATCGCCGGCATTTGCTTTTCCAATGCTTTTATTTACCAATTATATTTGACAGGCGTTCCTCGTGAAATGTATGTCTACGGTTTTGCCCCGGACCCAAACCGATCACAAAGATGGGTCCGCACTAGTATAATACTGTACAGTTATGCTGTGTATCACCAATGTATTCAGAGCGCCCCAAAACCCAATCAGCATCAGCATCATCACCAGCAGCAGTGCTTGGAAGTGCGCCAATTGTCCCTGATCATGTGACCCTAGTCTGTTTGCAGTATGTCTGTCGTTACTACACATAGCCGTCCATTTTCAGACGCGTCTGTCTCCGATGCCGCCGCGTAAGTGCCGCGGCGCTGGCGGCGCTGCTCCCGCGCCCGTGCGCCGCGCCGCCGCCGGCCACCGCCTTCCAGCCCGGCTGCCGGTCGGTCTGACGCTGACCGACGTCTCGCAGCAGCGCTGGCGGCTCGGCCGCTCCATCGGCTGCGGCGGCTTCGGCGAGATATACGCGGCAGCGCGCGACTCGGCGGCGGAGGCGGCGCATGCCGTCAAGGTGGAGCCGCACTCGAGTGGGCCGCTTTTCTCCGAGATGCACTGCTACCACCGCGTGGGCCGCGCGGACACGATCGCCGCCTGGCAGCGCGCGCGCCGGCTGCGGCGGCTTGGCATGCCGCGGTTCGTCGGAAGTGGCTCAGTAGAGCACGCCGGAGAGCGGTACAGATTCATGGTGATGGACCGTTTCGGCGCGGACCTGCAGCGGGTGCTGGACAGGCACGGGGGCAGGTTCCCGTTCAGTACAGCGCTCCACGTCGGAATACAGGTGGTGAGTGTCGGAGTGCGGCTGGCTGGCTGGTGTCTGCTTGTGTGGTGTATGTCTGTCAAGGCGGTGTGCAATTTAGACAAAATATTGCGTTACTGCACATTCTCAGCAACGAATCACGCAGTGGCAGTCTGGTGATGTGAAGAGTTTGATATATATATATATATATATATATATATATATATATATATATATATAATATATATATATATATTATATATATATATATATATATATATATATATATTATATATATATATATATATATTATATATATATATATATATATATATATATATATATATATATATATATATATTATATATATAATATATATATATATATTATATATATATATATATATATATATATATATATATATATATATATATATATATATATATATATATATATATATATATATATATATATATATATATATATATATATATATATATATATATATATATATATATATATATATATATATATATATATATATATATATATATATATATATATATACACATCCGCCTTCCTAACTTTGCCTTTTCAGCAGTGTGTACTGTCTTGGTACTGGAGTTGTCAGTCTCCGGTACGGTTCGGTGTACTGAAGGTAGTATTGCTGTGTCGTTTCAGCTTGACACGCTGGAGTACATCCACAGTCGGGAGTACACGCTGGAGTACATCCACAGTCGGGAGTACATCCACGCCGACATCAAGGCGCAGAACCTGCTGCTCGGCTATAAGAGGGGCACTGAAAACCAGGTGAGGGCTGCTCGACCTCCTCACTTGACGTCCTTGACCCGTCGCACTGCTATCCCGGACGGTGCTCGGTGGAGGCGGCAAAGTTCGGCGTGTGGCGGCTGGGAGCTGTTGACACTGAACTTTTCGGACAAATGAGTTATTACAATCATGTCTGTTAACTCATTTAAACTTGTGCCCGTCCTGTTCCCGGGTTTCCGAACCAGGCGGACCAATGAACCGGTTGCAGTCCTGCCTGTGACCTCGTTGCCCGCTGGCCTCTGCCACAGGTGTACCTGGTGGACTTCGGCCTGGCGTGTCGGTACGCTCAGAATGGCCGCCACAAGCCGTACCCGCTCCGATCTGCGCAAGGCCCACGACGGCACGATTGAGTTCACCAGCCGGGACGCGCACATCGGGGCGCACCTCGCGGCGCGGCGACCTGGAGATCCTCGGGCTACAACCTGCTGCAGTGGACGGCCGGCGGGCTGCCCTGGCAGCAGCTGCTGCACGACGCCGACCTGGTGGCCGCCGAGAAGAACCGACACATGCGCCACGTGGCCGGTCTGGTGCGCGACTGCTACGGCGACGCGCCGCCCGCCAGAGGCCGGTAGGTGGCGGGATCTGAGGGGCTGACGGCTGTGGTTGTCGTTACAGATGGGGAGTGCGGTGCGGGCCGAGTATTCGCTACTCAGTGGGGATGGGACCCCCGATTCAACTAGGTCGCAGCTGCCGATTGTTGCCAGGCTCGGGATGAGTGGATCGACTGATGGTGTGAGAGAACAGTCGTTATAGCTGATGTTGCCTGTCTACAGAGGTGCTGCAGCAGTACCTGCAGATGGTGGGCCGCCCTGGGGTTCGACACGCCCACCCGACTACGACGCTTTGCGGGACGTCCTGCGGGCCGGCCTCGGCCGCTCGGGCGTCGGCTGTGTGCGTCTCGAGTTCTCCTCCACCGCCGCCGCCTCTGCGAACACACGGTGAGTACCGCTTGCGGTTCTTTCCGCCGCCGCCGCCGCTGTGGGCCGCCGTGAGGCCTTCGCTGTCCCCCGCTGTCGCCGTGATCGCTGGCCAGTTGCAGGGACCGGCGCCAGGGCGGCGGGAGGCGGAGCAGCCAGCAGAGGCGTCTCCGTCCGACGGAGACGGGGAGAGGCGGGCTGCCCCGCTCAGCCGCCGTTCGACGCGTCACTGCAGTCTGTCGCGGCCGTGGCTTGGTTCGCCGCCCCGGCAGATCTGCTGCCCTGCTCTGATCTGCTCTCTTCTGCTGGCTTGAGTTCGGACTCTGGCCACCTCGAGATGGCAGCGGCTGGAGGACTGATAGCTGCGGTCCCGCCTGCCGGCTGAGTTTGGACTCTGGCCACTTCGAGATGGCAGCGGGCTGGAGGACTGATAGCTGCGGTCCGCCTGCCGGCTGAGTTTTGGACTCTGGCCACTTCGAGATAGCAGCGGCTGGAGGACTCATAGCTGCGGTCCGCCGCCGCGGTGGCGGAGCGTACCAGCGACCGTCGTGTTATGCTGCTGTGACTCGACGAGGCCCAACCCCGCCTCCCTGCAGCTAACAGAAGCCGCTCGATGTCTCCCCGCTCAGAAGTGACGCTTGTAGGCAATATTGGCTTTCAGGGTGTGATGATTCTGGTACCCGACGCCGTGGAACGCTCTGTGATAGCTTGGCTGTGAAGCAACTGAGTGTACTGGACTGGTCTGTTGGTGTGCGCCGAGAATACACGTTGCTCGGAAGGTGTGACGTTTTCCTGGGGCGCCGCGGACGGAGTACGAACACCGAAGATTGTGACTGAAGCGGCTGCTGCCGCCGCGACAGCCAACACCACCCGTCGGATACCCAGCACCGGACAACGACATCAGACGTCGGCCAAAGCTGCAGCAGCCCCAACGGCAACGGCAGCGTCACACAGCCGCCGATTGTCCTGTTTGGACGGATGGCTGCTGGACCGATCTGACGGTGCTGCGTGTTGCCACTGCTCTGTACTGCCCACCGCGGTCCTGCAGTGGTGCTGAGTGTCGGCGCTGACTGCCCGCCCAGCGGCGGCGGTCCGGTCCGCTGACGGTCAGTCTTGTGCGCTGTGTGCTGCCGTGTGTTGGCGTGGTGATGTCCGGCCGCCGCCCCGTCTGACCCTCCGCCGCCCCCGCCCGCAGGCCTCGCCAGCCGGCGGCCGCCCGCCGCCCCCGCTCCGGTCGCCGTCACCTAGCCGGCCGCCAAACGCTGCCGGACAGCCCCTGCCAGCCGCGCCAGCAGGTCAGTACCCGACTGACTTCTGGTAGTGGCTACCGTAAGCCCCAATCATCATCATCTGATGGGGCTGCCACTGAGTGGGGATGACAGCCCCCGCCAGCCGCGCCAGCAGGTCAGTACCCGACTGCCTTCTGGTAGTGGCTACCGTAAGCCCCAATCATCATCTGATGGGGCTGCGACTCAGTGGGGATGACAGCCCCCGCCAGCCGCGCCAGCAGGTCAGTACCCGACTGCCTTCTGGTAGTGGCTACCGTAAGCCCCAATCATCATCATCTGATGGGGCTGCGACTGAGTGGGGATGACAGCCCCCGCCAGCCGCGCCCAGCAGGTCAAGTACCCGACTGCCTTCTGGTAGTGGCTACCGTAAGCCCCAATCATCATCATCTGATGGGGCTGCGACTCAGTGGGGATGACAGCCCCCCGCCAGCCCGCGCCAGCAGGTCAGTACCCGACTGCCTTCTGGTAGTGGCTACCGTAAGCCCCAATCATCATCATCTGATGGGGGCTGCGACTGAGTGGGGATGACAGCCACCCGCCAGCCGCGCCAGCAGGTCAGTACCCGACTGCCTTCTGGTAGTGGCTACCGTAAGCCCCAATCATCATCATCTGATGGGGCTGCGACTGAGTGGGGATGACAGCCCCCGCCAGCCGCGCCAGCAGGTCAAGTACCCGACTGCCTTCCGGTAGTGGCTACCGTAAGCCCCAATCATCATCATCTGATGGGGCTGCGACTGAGTGGGGGATGACAGCCCCCCGCCAGCCGCGCCAGCAGGTCAGTACCCGACTGCCTTCTGGTAGTGGTTACCGTAAGCCCCAATCATCATCATCTGATGGGGCTGCGACTGAGTGGGGATGACAGCCCCCGCCAGCCGCGCCAGCAGGTCAGTACCCGACTGCCTTCTGGTAGTGGCTACCGTAAGCCCCCAATCATCATCATCTGATGGGGCTGCGACTCAGTGGGGATGACAGCCCCCGCCAGCCGCGCCAGCAGGTCAGTACCCGACTGCCTTCTGGTAGTGGCTACCGTAAGCCCCAATCATCATCGTCTGATGGGGGCTGCGACTGAGTGGGGATGACAGCCCCCGCCAGCCGCGCCAGCAGGTCAGTACCCGACTGCCTTCTGGTAGTGGCTACCGTAAGCCCCAATCATCATCATCTGATGGGGCTGCGACTGAGTGGGGGATGACAGCCCCCGCCAGCCGCGCCAGCAGGTCAGTACCCGACTGCCTTCTGGTAGTGGCTACCCGTAAGCCCCAATCATCATCATCTGATGGGGCTGCGACTCAGTTGGGGATGACAGCCCCCGCCAGCCGCGCCAGCAGGTCAGTACCCGACTGACTTCTGGTAGTGGCTACCGTAAGCCCCAATCATCATCTGATGGGGCTGCGACTGAGTTGGTGTGGACTCAACGGGGAGGGGTGACAAACGGTCCGTGCGGTTTGGCGTGGACGAGCTGGTGTTTTGAATGACTGGTATACTTATATGTGAAGCATAAGCCGTGTGCAAGCGAGTCTGTTTTGTCCCTGACCAGCCGGTAGCTGTGGTGTTTTTGTAACTCGCCGCCAGCATGGCCGATCGGCGACTGATAGTCGTTCTGTGGCGACTGACGGGAGCCGCTAGTGAGTGCTGCCGGCCATGGCCTTGTCATTGTCGCCAGCCGTCCGACTGCTCACTGACCCGGCGTGTCCCCTGTGTGCCTTATCAGCGGCAGCGGCCAGGAGAACTGCAGTCTGGGCAGGGCGCACCGCCGACCGACCCGGCCGGGTGCGCCCGGCCGCCGCGGCCGCGCCCCGCTCCGCCTTGTCACCGACAACAGCGTGCCGGCCCCGCCGGCCCCCGCCCGAGGAGCCGCCGCCCCCGCCCACGTTGACCTCGCCGTCACTGCGCTCCGACGGAAAACTGCGCGACTTTGACTGGCAGCACTTCGACAAGGTGGTGGTGGAGGCGGAGAGGCGATGCGCTGCAGTGCAGGTAAGGTCGGGCACGACCGGGCAGCGACCAACGGGCACGGCCCGGCAGCCAGGCGAGAGGAGGCAGGTGGCCGAGAAACGTGTCACGTTTAAGCCCGGACAGTAGATAGTCGAGAGATGCACAAATTTCTCCAAAAACAGGCACCGGCACCGCCACCGCTCATAAATGAGTTGGTACCGGCATCAAGGCCGGCCACATGTGGCAACGCCCGCTAGGCCCGGCAGCCAGCAATCTGCATGTCTACTTCATTATACATTAAACAATATTTTAACCCCAAAACTTGTGCTGAGCCCGGCATGAGACCGGCAAGCCTGAGTTCAGACAGCTTTGGGCCCGGCGCCGGCTCCGTAGTCCTGAAATTTGCACCCCTAGTAGATACCCCGTAGTCATTCCCATTCATCTTCTTTGTTGTCTGTGGGGTCGTTTTTCATGACTTTCTTTCAAGTCGGCTGAAAGTATCGCTGTTTTTGTTGTGTTGATGTTCCGTGTTGAGTTTTTGTTGATGGCTTGTCCGCCTTCTTCTTCGGGTTGTCAAACGGCGAGGGGAAAGACACGCGGAGTTTGACACCGTGCTGTTTGACAACTTCACGCGGTGTGCAGACGCATTCACATACATATATAGATTTGGCTTATCACCTGACTAGCTCCTCCTGTCACTGGGCTGGCTCCTGTTACCAGAATGTCCCTACCCTGTCCAGTGTCGACCATCGGACTGATCCCTGCCCCCCAGCGGCCGGCGGTGGCGGACGGCGGCAGCGGGGACACCTCCCTGGAGCCGACTCACGCCGTCTACGATAACATGACTCCGGCCATGCGCGACGTGCTGGCCAAGCGGCAGCAGCGCTCTCCAGAGAAGGGGGACCACCGCGGCAGAAAACGTAGCAGAACCGTGAGGTGAGCAGCACCGGAGGAGCACCGGCCGCAGCGTGTCGTTCACATATGTAAGTGTCCAGGATGTAACTTGCGGCCTACTGGTTCCCCTGTTTCGAGGTTCCTGACACCGTTTCTTGTCTGTTTCTCTCGTCTTCGATTAACTCCGTCTTCGATTAACGTACCCAAGCGTTTTGACTTCTGTTTTGGAGCGCGATGCAGGTTGGGCCGCAGATTTCCTCATACACCGTGTTGACTGATATGTACGCTCTTCTGTTTCGCAGTCACAGTTACCCCGAGTGGACCGGCACCGGCTCTCCGGTCACACCAGCGATGGCCGCCGTGATGCTGATCCGGGCCAGACGACTGGCGGCGGCGGCGG